>PVJA010009186.1:0-61634 GCA_004027025.1 Myocastor coypus | reverse complement strand
CTTTCTGAGCATCAAATATCTTTGACTTAGCTTGGAATTGATATTTTCTGACCATCATTGATATTCTAATAATGTTCCATACATGATGATATAAGCAGTTACACAATTTTTACACAGATATTTGGGAGTTCAAGGAAATACAAAATTATATCCTGTCAAGACTATGGTATTTGGCCCAGTCTCTTATTTCCAAGTACTACTCTTGAGAGAGAGAATGACAGTAACTGAGTTTACACTGGGAGCAGTACCCATCAAAAAGACAAGAGTGACATACATTCCAAGCATAGTTTTAGTGTTACATAGTGCTATGTTCAATATGATGAACCTTTTGGAGGTTCTTGAGACCAAAATCTGATTCATCCTGTGTACATAAGTGCATAGTTTTGCTCTTGATATGTTTTCTCCTTTATCTGCTTCCAGTCACTTTGTTGTTTAAGCCATAACACATTCAGCTGTGTTATGCCCTTAAGTTCTTATCTTTTTCTTTAAAGTCCTTATATTAGGGAGACTATACGATATTTACAAATATAGGTCTGGTTTATTCACTAATGAGTATATGTTCAATATAAATCCATTTATATATGAAGTCTTCAAACTTATCATTCTTTATGGATGAGTAGTATTCCAGTATATAAAAATACCACATTTTTTTTAACCATTCTTCAAATGATGGGCATTTTGGTTGTTTCCAAGATTTGGCTATTACAAATTGGGCTGCTATAAACATAGGTGTACAGATATCGCTATGGTATGATGTTTTCAGTTCTTCTGGGAAAATTCCCAGTAGGGGGATAGCTGGATTGAATGGAACTTCCAATTCTAGTTTTGTAAGGATCCTCCACACTGCTTTCCATAATGGTTGCACCATTTTCTATATTCTTCATTCAAAGTTTTCATCATTTTTCTATGCTCTTTTATTTTTTAAAAATCTATGTCTTCTTTAGATATGCTTAGCAATTCTTTTATTATGGTCGTCATTTCTTTTTTTACCTGAGAAATTATTTCTGACTTGATTTCTTCTATAGCTCGATTGAGTCATTTCTTTACTTCAGTTGCTATCATTTCAGAAATTTCAGGTTTGTGGCTTCTAATTTCTTCTATGTCAGTGTCTCTTGGACTTGTTCTATGTCCCCTGGAGGTCTGAGATCAAATTTACTCCTCTGTCTTGACAGTTTTGAGGCTCACTGTTGTTCCCATGATGGTGGGGATGTTAGGGGGTAGAGTATCTCCCTTCCTGAGCAGGTAACCAAGGCTCCCTAGGCTTACTGGGGCCCACTGTCACTCCCATTATCTACACCTTTTTCATGACATTAGTTTTCTCAAACTTTAAAATACATGGCATTAAAATATATGGCCATTTCTTTCCTGATATTTTCTAACATTGTCTGCTAGCTCTCTTTTTTGCTCTAGACCTTCTCTTGCCTTTGTCTCTGTTGACTCTGTCTTAGTACATTTTCATTCCATCCCACTGACTTTTATTAGGTGGTACCCATCCTAGAAAGGAATCTGAGTGAGTCAGTTTCAAGAATGCACAGGTGATCTTAGAATCTAGGTCCTAGAATTTACTGTGGAACACCCCTTCTATGTTCAGTAGTCATTCCCAAAATGTCCTACTCTACAGTTATTTTTTTTATGTTGTGTTGGCATTCTCTTGTTCTCAGATCTTTCTGTCTCTGGCTTCCTCTTACATAGACAGAGGCCAGGCAAGCAGTATGACCATGAGGACCTTACCTATATTGTGGGGCTAAAGGAGATATCTTGTTTTATTAGGAATGTTTTGTTCTGTTTATGTTGCTATATCCATTTTTATGTAGAGATTCTGGAAAAACTAAAAACTATGCTGCTACTACCACTGTAATCTTTCTAGTTGTGATATAATTTAAATCAAGAATTAGGGCAAAGAACAAGATCATGGTAGTAAATGTTGTATTAGCATAGAGTAGTTAAGGGTAAACTAAAAAGTTTACATGATAATGAATAACAAATGACAACAAAATATTAACAATCTGCAGCATATTTGTTTATTGTATGTTTATTTTATAGTAGTATAAAGCTGTTTGTATTTTATGGAATTATTTGAACACATGGCTTTTAAATGTTGAATTTTAAATAGGGCTGGTTCCTTTCTTTCCCAAAATAGCCTCCTCATTGCCTCTTAGCACATATATTCTTCCTTTGCTTCCCTAGAATTACAAAACTAATAGTCTGGGAAAGAATGTATGGTCATCAAATACCACCACCCCAGAGTCTGCATCCACAACCTCTCCTGTGTCCACATTAGCTCTCCTGTGTCATGGTTACCTAAGGATCCATTTTAAAAGTCTGACCTAGACCTTTTTAAGCTAGAAAGAGTTCTCAACAAGTTCTAGTCCAAACTGAGGTGTATGTGCTGTGTGTAGGGGATACAGTGGTAACCAAAGGGACTTCTGGCCTGAGATGTGACTTGTTTCTCAGAGATGATCAGAGAATCACTCTCGGCATTATCACTAGGCAGACTCAATCCTGCAAGTAAAGCTTTGTAATGAAAAATATTTTTAGAAGTATATAAAATTAATTCTGAAAAATTTAGACTTAAAAAATCACCTCTCCCCAAGACATGTAAAGTCTTGAATCTGTTTTTGTTCCTAAGACTAAGGCAGTGGTCATCCTTGAGTTGTGCCTCAAGTGCGGAGGTGTCTGCATTCTACAGCATGCTTGTTATTTCCTGTATAATTATATATGAATGCCAACTTAAACTTGGCATTTTAAGTTGGCAGTTTTAATAAGCCTACCTTTAATAATATAAAAAACAAATCTTTATTTAAGATTACATTACTCCAAACAGAAGTTAGTGTATTTTATTTTATTTATTTTGTTTTTAGGAGGGTTTTTTTGCCTATTTGTTATTGAGACAAGTTCTCACTAAATTGCCATGACTGGGCTCAAATTGTGGACCCCCTGCCTCAGCCTCCAGATGCTAGAATTAGATGCTAGCAAGATTATTGTATTTTAAGTGCACTTGATGTTTAAGTGAGTATTATATATCTCTTTATAGATGACCAAGCCTTTTTATGTGTGCCAAATAGGTACTTGCTACCTTTTTCTCTGTTTTTTCTCAGTACTGGGGATTGAATTCAGGGCATTGCACTTTCCAGGCAGGTGCTTATGCCCCAGCCCTAACTTTTTTGTAAATTAAGAATTTTATGTATCAGATTTGCTTAAGATGGGAAAATCCTGACGCATGAACATTAACTAAGTAGGTCACATTTCCTGAGATAATCTAGTATGAACACTTGTTATATGTCCATTCAATTGGTCAGTCACTGTGTGTGCTTAGGCCTGAGAAGACCAAAATGCCAATAATCTGTCCTAAGAGAAGTCCATAATCTCATTAGAAAGATAAAAAGTACAAATATGAAATGATAACAAAAATGGTTACATTATTACTTGAACGTCAAAACAATACACTAAATTGAGCTCTTTACAAATATTTTGTTTTTATTTACAGATTGTTGATTTCATTGCACAATTATCAGTTGTTTTTATTTTTATATGTCCACTGTTTTTTCATATATATATATATATATATATATATATATATATATATATATATGCAAGTCTCTAGTAAGAACAGTGCTATAGCTGCTTCAGTCATCTGGCTTATTTTTAAATTAGTACAATTTTCTGAACATATGTTTTGCCTAGGAAAGGGATTCTTTGTGCAGACAGCATGAGACTGCTCGGCAAGCCCTCAGAGGAAAGATACCCTCTGATCACACATTCCTTTTTCAGAGGTAACAATTTATCACACTTATTGCTAGTCAAGCAATAGTAGATTGATTTTTCTATTGTTAGAAAAATTAAGTGAATTTTAATTTGCCAACATAAACTAAGTCACCTATAAGAAAGGTGGCTTATTCAGTGGCAAAGCTAATTGTAGAAGTTGTATTTACTAGTCGCTCATATACTGTTTTATTTACTGTTTTAAAAGGTGCAATCTCCTCTTGACTATTAGAAACTGATAGTTTTCATAAACTTTGATATGTCTAGTGGTTTTCTGAATATAAATATGCACTTCACCAAGTTGTTCATCCTGCAGGTTTATCATATCATGTTGAGTTCTTGTACTTGTCTGGCATGACTCTCGAAACAACAGCTGTTGTCTGTGGGGGTATTTATGTGGTGCTTCCTCTCCATGTTACATGTTAAACTCCATGAGTGTGCAGGAGATTGCGTTTTTAATAATTCATAAATTCTTGGTCCTGGGTGTGAAATGTTTTAATACCTGTCACATAATAGAGGGTCTCATAACATTAATGGCTATGATAATTATTATCCTATTTTTGCATATGAAGAGGTATATTTAGGTTTTCAATTATATTCAAAATGAATAGCCAGACTTTAGGATGGTTATGTAATGTTTGCCTATTATTTTCTCACTAATGTTGTAAGTTTCAGAGTTCTGAATTCGCTTTTCTCTTTTACAATATTTAGAAAATGAAGTCCCTATTTTCAGTAAGTTGCTAAGAACATTGACATCTTAACACATAAAAAAACCTTATTAGTAAAATTAAGAATGTAGGAGCTCAAGGAAACAGAATTTTTAAAGTGATTTAATTTTTTTCAATTTTGATCTTTTTACCTATTGGGAAATTCTAGTCAATATAAATTAAATTAAATTTTTGTCTAAGTTTGTTTAGTCCCATATTTTAAAAAATATGATTAATGTTTTCCTGTTTGGTAGCTACCTTTGGGTAGTCTTATGCAAAATGTAGCTGTGTGGTACATCCACCCAAAGTTCTATGAAGGGATTGGAAAGGCTGTGGCTGGTAGATAGCATCCATCCCCAGAACAGCTGATGCTGCCGGCTGGCACAAAGCAGCAGAATGCCACATTTACTCTACACTGTGAACAGAGAAATAAAGAACTCCAACTGAGTCCTCAGGTAGATGCCTTAAATCTGTCTGCATCTATATGCAATTGGTTGGCTTTGCACATGGCAACTGGGGAACCTGGGGCGAGCTACAGCAGGGTCTATTCATTGCAAATAGTTATTGATTCTTTGGCATTACTCTGAGAGAACAGGCATATATATTATACATATCTATGAATACACAAAAGAATATTTTATATTCGAGTTTAATTCAGGGTATACTATTAGAATATTTAGAAATATTGCACCTGGGTACCATTTTAAGACATTAGACAATAAACAAAATTGAAAAGAATCTATTTCAGTTTTTATAACACTATGTTGCTGAACCTTGCATAAAATGGAGTAGAGATTATAATAGAAGATATACAAATCATAAGAAATATAATTTGCTTCTATTAACAGTTCAGTGGATAAGAAATATTTATAGTAATATATATTTGCTTAATCTTCAAATTATGATGTAAAGGCATGACTACCTAAGACAGGCTCTGAAATGAATGTTTCTGAGTAGACACTTTACATCATTCCAAGTAGATTTTAGTGGTATTTTCACTTATGTGGCACACAGAACTAAGTATTTGATATTACATGTGTTTATGCTTGATATTAATATGAAATTCTTTAAATTTAAAAATTTCCAATTGCAGGGGCCCAGTGCCAGCGCCTGTGGTCAGTGGTCTACAGTATTTAACCTCTGTAGAAGAACTAAGGAAAGGCTCTCTACCCTATAAGGATTATTTTGGACTTCCTTTTCCACAGTATACTGAAGAGAGGTGAGTTGAGGAGCTTTGTTGATACAGTGGGTTATTTTCTGCTCATCAGTTAAGTCGTGGTACTAACCCATAGGCATCAGAGAAATCCTAAACCTGAAAAACAAAGCCTTGCTTCCCACTGTGAAATGTGGAGCAAAGTAGGCGCTTCCTCTCTACAAAGAGTACAGGTGCACATTTATATAATTGGAAACTTCTATCTGGGTCTTTGGTTTTTTTCTTTACAGAGTATATGTAAAATTTTATTTTATTTTTATTCATTTTAATGAGAAAAAGATAAAAAAGCAATGAAACAGTTTCAAAATAAGCTAATAGGATGGTTACAATAATTAATATCATACATATTATTGTCTTCATAGTAGTTATTCAGAGGACAAGACACAGACCTGATATCTTGTCTAAACAATATTAGTACAAACTTTTATTCTCAATAAACTAAGACAAAGTAACTATATATCTATCCTAAATACTATACTAATACTAGGAGAAAATATCATACCATGTCTTATAAGTAGATTATAAGTCAGATACAATATGAATCATAAACAAAAAGTATAATTAAACAATGTTCAGAAAATTAATTAAATAATAACTAAATTAAATATTTCCAAATAATATTCCAAAAATCAAATCATGAATCCAACTTAGAGGCCAGAATATTGTGTATCATATGTACAAATCTGTAAAATCTGTAATCAGTTCAGAGTAATACTGTAGTATTTGAGTAGGTTAATATATACAAAGATATCAACTAAGAAAAAGTTTCCATGGCAGTAAAGAGTTACTAAGAATAAAACATAACGTAAATACTAGAAAGCAAATATGTGACCAGAACTCCTAACAGTTTGGGGATAGGATATGACACAAAGTTCTAGTATGTCGTGGACACAGTCAGGGTCCGTGACACTTGCTGGTAGCCAGGTGTCACTTGTGGGACTGAACTACTGTGATTTCCTTGATATCCACCCTGTAGAACCAGACAGAATCATGACCTATAGGGTGCAGGAGAAGTCCATTTGTAGAATATGCTGTTGGAAATATTTTGCTGCTGTATACAAAAGAATAATTGAAAGACTGATACTGTATACCTCTTTTTCTCCTGTGTTTAATAGTTTGCCCTATTAGGTGGGTTCTTTACATTCTCCTTCATGAGTTGTGGTAATTTTAATCCCTCTCTTGAATATCTTTTAGTAGTCTGTGTAGGATTGAATTTGTCATCATAAAATTCTTTAGTTGTTCTTTCTCCTGAAAGTATTTCACTTCTCCATTGAACTTCAAAGAGAGTTTTGTAGGGTATATCAGTCTGGGCTGGAATTTGTTTTCTTGCAAGACTTGAAGTACTTTGCTCCATATTCTTCTTCCTCTTCTTCTTCTTCTTCTTCTTCTTCTTCTTCTTCTTCTTCTTCTTCTTCTTCTTCTTCTTCTTCTTCTTCTTCTTCTCCTTCTTCTCCTTCTTCTCCTTCTCCTTCTCCTTCTCCTTTTCCTTCTCCTTCTTCTTCTTTGTCTTTTTGAGACAGTGTCTTGCTATGCAGTTCAGGCTGGCCTTGAGTTCACTTTTGTAGCCTAGGCTGGTCTCAAACTCACATTGATCCTCCTGCCTCAGCCTCCCAAGTGCAAGGATTATAGGCATGTGCCACCACATCCAGCTCATGTTCTTGACCTGATGGTTTGTGAAGAGAAATCTGCCATTATTCTAATGGGCTTTCCTTTAAATGTGATCTGTTTCTTTTCTCTCATGGCTTTTAGTATACTGTTCCTGTGCTGGACTTCTGGGTTGATTATTATATGCCTGGTTGTGGTTTTAATTGGGTTGATGTTATTTGGAGTTCTATAAGCTTTGGTTATCTGGACATCAAAGAGTTTCCCCATATTTGGGAAGTTTTGTGCTATTACTTCTGCCCATATTGTTTTTATATCATTTGTACAGACTCCTTCTTTCTCATTGACACCTATTAGTTGTTCATCATTGCATCATCTTGAAGATGTTGAATTATTTTTCTTGCATCATAGTTGTTATTAAGAGATCTTTTCTTACCTCTTCACCAGCTGCAATGGTGTTTTTAAGGTCTAAAAGTCTCTTTTCACTTTCACTGAAACAGTTTTGCCAGGTTGTAATTGAGGTTTTAAGTTCCTGTATAGCACTTTCAATCTGCTTTATGCAGTATATTATTTTCCTTTATTGCTCATTCAAGGATTCCATCATTTTTCTATTCTCTATTTTTTATCAGTGTCTTCTTTAGAAGCACTTACACTTCTTTCATTATAGTTATCATTTTTTTTACTTCAGAAAATATTTCAGATCTGATTTCCTCTAAACCTTTCTGCAGTTATTTCTTTAGTTCAGATGCTATTATTTTAGAGATTTCAAGTGTCTGATTTCCAATTTCTTCTGTGCTGTTGTCTTCTGTATTTGTTCTGGGTGTGCTTAGGATCTGATAACTCATTTTGCTCCTTCTCTTTGTCATTTTGTATAGCCCTGCCTTCTAACCTTTAGTTTAGAGTTTTGGTAGAGTTCTTACCTTAGGAGCAGATCTGGATCTACCAAGTTCAATCTCATCCAGGTGGGTGTGGCTTGGATCTAGCTGCTGAACTCCACTTCTTCCTGTTGCAGCCCTTGGAAGTAAACATGCTGTGCCACTCTGTCAAGATGTTCCGCTCCTGGATCAGCTGGATGGGTCTTGTCTCTAGTCTCTTCAGGGAGTTCTGAGGCAGTTTTCCACACTGGGCCTATCCGATGAGTGAAGTTCTACTCACATGCCTGGCCTGGTTGCTAAGTCAAATCCTATCTGGGTCTTTGAATCTTAAGGGACAGTCATAGAAAGGCAGAATAAATTAGACATATTTACACCATTTATACCAGAAGAACTAAAAATCCAGAGGAATTTGTTGTGGTTCTTTAAACAGGGATGTTTTAGTAATGTCTTCCTGTATTGTGACTTAGTTGTGCTTATGATTCTTTACCTTGGTTCCTATCCAACAAATTCTCTAGTTTGTTAATTCTATATACTATCCAATAATCTTCCAGTAATTCCTTTCTAAAATTCAAATTACCCAGAGTTGATACCTGTAATTTGCAACAAATATCTCTGGTTGGTACATTGCTATACTTTTTTTTTTCTCTTTCTTTCTTTCTTTCTTTCTTTTTTGTCTTTTTGAGACAGGGTCTCACTATGCAGCTTATGATGCCGGTCTTGAACTCACTTTTGTAGCCCAGGCTGGGCTTGAACTCACACTGATCCTCCTGCCTCAGCCTTCCAAGTGCTGGGATTACAGGTGTGTGCTACCCACTCCTGGCACATTGATATATTTCAAAATGTTTGCCAACTTATAGCTGATATATAAAAGGCCATTTCATATGAAAATGTTCAAATTCTTTATATATTTAATTGTTACTCAAGCTCTATATCAAAGTTGATTAAAATGTTAATGAAAAGTTTTGGGAGATGTAATAATACAGAAAAAGTAAGGAATTATGCCATATATAAGCATTCTGAATTTATTTAGATCCAAAACAGATTTGAAAGGAAAACAACAGGGATATAAAATGTGACAAAAGGTTTTACATGTAATGTATGCAGAGTTCACACAGGTTGATTGTAAAACCACAAAGATCCTTAAGAAGTAAATGGACAAAAGATAACAGTTACCATCCTAACAAGGGAGACAAAGCTAATCAATAAATATAAGAAAGATTAATCTTGCTCGTAATTAGAAACAATGTGAAATAATATATCACTTTTGCTTGGTGAGGTAGGAAAGCTTTTATTCATTAATTATTTATTTATTTTTTTTATGGCCTACTCAGGCTGCCCTGGGGGTCTGGCTGGTGCAGTGTGTGGTACCAGGGATCAAACTGCAGTCCCTGCAGTTGCCTAAGCTTGCCTACGCAGACACTTTAGACCACTGAGCCATCTTCCCGGCTCCTCATTAATTATTTTTTAAATGGGCAAATAGAAAGTGATAGAAGGTTCCAATTTGGGGGGGGGGTATGTGAATAAAATTTTATAATCTTCTGAAAATCAATTTAGAAGCTTATATCCAATACTGTAATATATTCAAATATCTCTATTTACTCTTAATACAGTTATTCAAGGACTGATATTATCGTAGTAGTCAAATTGCTATAATGAAATCAATAGACTACATGGCTTATCATAATAGAATTTTATTTCTCTCAGTTCTGGGTAGCCAGCCATCTAAGATTAAGGTGATCACAGATTTGTTGTCTGATGAGAGCCTATGTTGTGATTCACAAATGGCACCCTTCTGTGTTGAGCTCTCTTAAGTCTTTTTTATAAGGGCACTAATTCTATTCATAAAGGTCTCACCCTTGTCACGTAAGGACCTTCCAAATATCTAGCATCCTAATACTATTGCCTGGTGAGTTAAGATTTTAACATATGAGTGGGGGTGAACTACACAAATATTCAGGCCATAACAGATACTAATAAGATAACTAAAAATGTGGAATATATGGCAAGCCATGATAGCAGAAAGACTTGGGAAGTATCTGAATGTCAAATATACACATGATGAGCTGTTATATAAATACATATAACATTAAATATTAGGTTTCAGAGAGTAGTAACATAAAATGATTCCCCAAAAAATATGCCCTATCACATAAAGTGCAAAAAATGGAACTGTGTAGAAATGTATGCAAAACAGAATAGTATTTTTGTATGTGGGATTTTAATTTTCTAAATTGTCTGTAATGCATATGTTTTATTTTTATAACAAGAAACAATGAATGCACCTTATTTTAATGAAATGCAAACAACGATAGAGATTAAGTCAACTCCAGACTATTGAACTGAAGAAGAGACATGAGGGTGCATAGGATATGAAAAGTAGAATGGCAAAGACAACTTTTATTAGCATATATTTGTTTGTGATACATTATAATTACATTCACTTTGAGAATTGGTGCGTTTATTATATCTTGACCATTTTTTACCAGCCACTATCCCCACTTTCCTTATTTCCAAAATATATATACTTTCCTCTTCAGAATCTTTTTTTTTTTTTTTCCTTTGTCCCTCAAGATTTTATTGAAGTGCCATGATCTGGGACGAATTTTAGAGCTTGTTCAAAGCGGACACATCCATGGACTGCATGTCCTCAAAAGCAGCAATCTGCTCTTGCAGCGTATCTGTTCTAATTTTTTCATCTTCAACTACATACTGTATTTGCAGCTTTTCAATTCCATATCCCACTGGAACTAGTTTAGAGGGCCCCAGACCAAGCCATCCACTTGAATGCTTTGGACACATTCCTCTAATTTACCACATCTGCTTCAGTATCATCATCTTCATCTCTATGGTCCGCGGCTCCACCTCCGGTGCTGTCTTCCACATTGGCCGGGCTGTACTTGCTTAGCGCTTTCTTCACTCCCGGCAGACAGGCCTTTCCTTTTTCGTAAGACTTGATGTGATTGTACCAACGTGGCACATGACACAAGTCGTCAGGTGGTGGGCAGGAGACCGCTTCAAACTCCACCACATCTGCCTGTGAGGGCACAGACCCCTTGATGTAGCTCTTGTTGGTGAGCACCTGCAGGCCAGCGGGGCTTTTTAGGCCTCCGAAACCCATGGCCTCAGCTGTCTGAAGGAGCTGGGCAGCAGTGGAGTGAAGAGCACAAAAAGCCAGATTCCAGCATTGAGAGAAAAAGACCCCTGTTGAGAATCTTGTGTTACAATTACTGTACTGGGTGCCAGATCCTGTTCTGGGAATCTGATATATTATCTCAATGCACAGATTTATTTATTTATTTATTTGGCTTTAAAAACATACACAATTTTTTTGAAGTTATGAATCCAAAATGCTAGTTCTTTTCTAAGCTCTTAAATTTGACTTACAAATATTACTGTTTTGCTTATAAAACAAAGAAGTTTGATTTAGCATTTGCTCTATTACATTTATTTAAACTCCTTAAACATTTACATTGAATTTGTAAGGTTAATATATTTTAGTGTTTTATTTATCTAACCAAACAAACTTATGCTTAAGTAAGTCTATCTCCACTAAAATAATTTTATAGGCCATAGGTATAGCTTAGGGGCACAGTTTCCACTAGGCGAGAGGGAGATCTTGGGTTCAATTCCTGGTTCTCTCTCTCTCTCTCTCTCTCTCTCTCTCTCTCTCTCTCTCTCTCTCTCTCTCTCTCCATATATATATGTATATAAGTATATATATGTATATATATATATATATATTCACAAATCATTGTAAAGGTTCAAAAACTACATAAAAACTTAGCAAGATTGCAACAAAAAGTTCAAGTATAAATACTCAACACTTTTTAGTTGCCATCATAAAGCAAGCCTGTTTCTTTAACAAATTCTATTCTGGGTCAGCCAGATAGCTCAGTGGATTAAAGCATTTGCTTAGGCAGACACAAGGAGCGCTGAGACAGTGATTGAGACTGGGTGTGGTAGCACACACCTGTAATCCTAGCACTTGGGAGGCTGAAAAGAGGAGGATAACTATGAGTCCAATCAGTGTATTGAGACCCTGTAGACCCTGTACTAAATGCATTAAATATATATATATATATATATAATTACATTAATTAATATAATATATATGTATGTATTCTATTCCATATGGAACATACTCAATGATGGCCTCATGACTTATCTGAAAAAGTGACAGTAAAGAAGCAAGGGTTTAAACAAACTTTGGGGTCTTAACATTGGATGAGAGTATATACACTGAGAGCAGGAAAGGAGCATGTCTACCTTTTAGTTAGGGAGGATCAAAACTGTCCCCCTTACTGAATCAGTGTGTCTTATCAACATGTAGAGAAGAAACTTCACTAAGATCACTGCAGTGTCCTGATACCTAGCTATCTGCTATGGAAGTTTCTCTCCTTTGTTTCTCTAAGACTTTGGGGGCCAGGGAGATAGCTCAGTGGAATAAGTGCTTGCCTGGCAAGTTCAAGGTCCTGAGTTCAATCTCTGGTACCACCGGAAAGAAAAAAAAAGATGTTGGCCCATGAGTTCTCCAAACAGCAATAGTTTAAGAAACAACCATTTTTGTGGAATCAACCAGTTCTTTAATACCAGCAAATTTAGGGGGATGCACCACAATTGCTGAATTAAAGAATCTAAAGCTGTGAGACACAAGGACTTATTGCTGAGACAAAATATCCACACCAAGTTTAAGGAGGAAAAGTTTATTTGCCTCATAGTTTGTGGAAATTTTAATCCATAATGGACTCTCTAAGACAGGCTGGCGTGACACACAGGCATCAAAGGGAGAAATAATTTATGGTAGGAGAAGGTAGCAAAGCAACAAGTGACACAGGCTGCCCCATATATCTTATCCAGGCTATCTAGGGCAGGTTGCACTCACACTTTAATACCAGTGCCCTTGAGTCTAGCATTGCACCATGAATCAATCCCAGCATCATATACTATAGCTCCAGCTACCTCTGAAAAATCTCCAACTATGACTGCACGAGGCTTTTGGAGGACATCTAGACATACCATAATAGATTATAAGCAGTCTTCATCAGCTTTCCAAGGCTTTGCAAATAGGCTTCCCTAGTACATATATCTTCCTGGAAGAAAGCCAGGAAACATGAATCCCAAAGAAGAGGTAGGCAATAGAAAAAGCACTAAGACACAGGAATCTTAGCCGTCAGAACTTACCCTGACTTCATCCTAAAAAGGACAACAGTCACAATTTCAAAATATTAGCATTGGATTTGCCCAATGTGGGGACCAGACTGGGCCACCAACATTGTTTTTATCCTTAAGATGACAGAGTACCATATATAATGCATTTGATTCTAACAGAGCCATCGTAAAGGTCAGGATTTATACTGTATTCATCTTGTTTTATACTTTAGCACTTATTACAATGTCTCGCTCTTTAGGTACTCAGTTATGTTTAATAAAATGAATGAGGACTTTATGCTAAAGTATACAGTACTTAGTACAGTTGAAGGTATGTCAGGTGGTCAACTGCTCTGTAGCACTTGCCACGCATGCCATTTAAAACTAGTTTAGCCAGGGCTGGCCAAAGAGCTCAGAGGATTAAAGTGCCTGCACGCTTTCCTTCTGGGCCTGCCATGCCATCCCCGCCCCTGGGATGTGCTGAGAGGGCAATTGAGACTGGGTGTGGTACTGCAAACCTGAAATCCCAGCTCTTGGAAGACTGTAAACAGGCAGATCACTATGAGTCTATTCTAATAGTAAAACCCTGAACATTCTGTACACCCTTCCCTAAAATACAAAAAAAAAAAAAAAAAAAAAAAACCCCAACTAGCTCAGCAGAGATGCATTTGTAAACTACTGACTTGACTTGATCAAGGTGACTGAGGAAGCCATGGGCATAGAGCTTATGATTGTTCATAGTTTACATCTCAAAAACATTTTTCATTTTTCAGTGGCAAGGATTCTCAGGCTTCCATGAAACATTCTGCATTATTTCCTCCTTGTCTCTGGTCAAAAGAATTGCCTTTGCAGCTTCCAGAGGATGGTATTTATACCCACCCAGGATCCCCAGTGAGTGACAGTGAGGCAGATAAGGCCTTAAAAGGTGGGTGTTGTTTTACACATAGTTCAACATATGGTTTGCATATGATGATATATATATATATAGTTAATACGTATAACTATATAACATTTATGTTTCTTGATTGTTTTAAATTAAATGAATGCCTCAAGCCACATTTCTCTCTCCAAGGTAGGGTGTTTTATCCCCCCTTCTTGTTATCAATGAAAACCAAAGTTTTAGAAGGTTGGGCATGTGCCTGTGGTTCCTTAGCACTTAGGGTGGAAGCCCCTGGGCACAAGTGCAGGGTCTGGGTGAAGGGCACCATGCGCCAGGGGAGTCTGTGATGCCTCAGGCTCCATCCAGTGAAGGTAATGAGAAGAGAAGCATGAAAAGTTTCAAATCGCTGTCCAGTTTCCTACTGTGAGAATTTGGTAGAATTCTGATGGTTTTAGAACTGAAGGATCTAACCTAACTCCTCCCCTTCAAGCTGATTTTTTGCCTCTCACTCTCTATCCTCATGTGAAAATGCATGTCTAGGAGGAAGCAGAATGGCCACTGCATGTTTTTCTCTGGGCTCAGTAGCAATGTTCATAAATAACGTGAGGGCCTTAAACATTATGGTGAAAGTGAGGGCTGGAGGTAAAAATCAGAATGGAGAAAGTAACTGGAGTGTAAAACTGGAGAGTGGCACTCTGTGAGCAACTGGTACAAAAATGAGTGAGTTGGATGCTGATGGGGAAATCATTTGTTGCCTTTGTGGACATTCTGCCTGTATCAGAAGAGGCTGTTCAGCCAGATCCATTGCCTGGTCAAATGATCTGAAGAGACAGAAAGAAAAGACTTCTTACATTGCCTGGGACAAGATCCAGGAGACAAACATTGCCAAAATGAAGCAGAAGCATCTTCTAACCAATTCTAAAATAGACTCCCCCTTTAATGTATTTGAATTCAGAATATTTGAATGCAATAAGATATTTTCAAAAATGTTACTCACAAAGAACATACAGGGCCAGGCATGGTGGCACATGCCTATAATCCTAGCACTTGGAAGGCTGAGGAAGGAGGATTGGTATGAGTTCAAGACCAGCCTGGGTTATAAAAGTGAGCTCAAGGCCAGCCTGAACTGCATAGCAATACTTTGTCTCAAAAAGACAAACAAAAAACAACAACAACAACAAAAACATGCAGTACGGATTGGGATTTTCAAAGAACAAATCTCAAAGAAGTAATTTCAAATTATCGAGAAGACCTGCATGTCATTTCACAGGAAGGGAGAACTAGTCTAAGGAACTTTTAAAAGCATTGATTTGCTACTCCAGGGAAGGTCTGGGGGGACCTGGCAGCCCTGGTGTAACATGACATCAAGGCTTGTCATGACTGGCTTTCTATAGGACAGTGTTTCCAGACCATCCTCATCTTGTTTTTTCTCTCTTCTTCCTTAGATGGAATATTTAGGGTGAGTTACTGTATTTTAAACAGAGTCTGACCGGAGCAAAGTGGGGCTGTTATCTTTAATGCCAATTCTATGTCAGTGTGTCTGGCTACCTAATGCTGAGCAAATTGGTGAACATTTGAGTCTTGGAAATAATAATATCATTCACAATATAGTATTATGGCCTCTTATTTTCCTTCTTTCTATGTCATTTGTACCTTGTACATTGTCATGAATAAATTCTAAAACTTACTGTAGTGCTTATATTATGCAGTGTTTATTTTCTCTTTAGTGTACCAACACATTAATTGTATGCATGCTATCTTTTTTTCTTCATGTTTTACAGCAGTATGTATAAAATCATCTACACAAGGAAAAGGATCTGTCCAACACAGAAAACCCTCAGCTGTGGTCATCAGTCACCCAGGTTCCAACACCAAGCCTACCCTCCCTCCAATTCCTCATGGTCACAACAGACCAGTGCTTGACATCTGACCTTTAATGGGGAAAACATGCTCTGATGGTGTCTCGTTCTTAGCCTGGCTGGCTATGGGTCTCAGCTGTTTCTCACTCAACTAACCATCTACCAAGAAATATTCCACCTGCCTTAATTCTCTCAGTCAGTTTCTACTGCTGTTCTCTGAGTGGTATTTCTTATATGGTTCATCTGTTATTATTTTTCCTTGTTTTTAAAAGTGAGTTATTTTTGGCTTTTTAAAAATGTCATTCCCGTTTTCTCATAGCTACAAATGATTTTTCTAGCTGCTTCCAGCTCTAGAACATCAGCTGGCAAACTCAAGATCTCTGCATTCTGTATGTGTAGTAATTATTAGATATATTCAACTGGGACTGTGTTCTTAAATTTTCAGTGTGTCCATTTATAATATAACCGTATGCTCTAGAGGATTGAGTTATTCTGTTCTAATTATGAAAGGATTATAGAGCTCCATTTAACTTGTGACCAACATGATGTTGACTGCATCTCTCAAAGGGAATTAATTAATAAAATTTTGGGGAGTTCTTGACTTGCTTTAGTAATATAAAAATAAAAAATATCAGATAATTCTTTTATTTAAAACTTTTCAGATTCTAATTATACATTGCTTGCCATTCCTATGCTTTATAGAAATAAATTCATTGAGTATTTATAGACAATTATTGTGTTCTATTAAATTGTGCCAGTAAGGGTATCCTGACTGCTAAAACTTGACACACCTCCCTTTGGGTTGGTTTGTGGTGTCTTTCCTGAGCCTTTCATACATCATGATTAGTGGTAATAGGATAACCTAGTCACTACCCCTGTTCTTAAAAGATTGTAATTATCAGAATTCTCTAATATTCTTTAAAAATATCTTATTGTTTAAGATATCAGCCCTCCCTTTAATAATTTTATTTTCTAAAAGCAGCAACTTTCCAAAGCTTTCTGAAGGGCTAAAAATGTGTAGACATGCTGACATTGTCCAGTGTGGTGGTTGTTACCTCCAGGAGCCTATTGAGTACTTGATTGTGGCTAATGTGAGATTATAATTTTCTTTTATTAACTTAAATGTAAATAACCATATGTGGCTACCTTATGGAAAATTCATTACTAGAGAGTTTATGATTATATATTTTTAGTTATTTTGAGTTTTTCATGTAAATTATAATTTCAGTGGATTATAATGAACATAGGAAAATGTTGCTTACATAGTTTATATTGTAAAACTTTGTTAATATTCTTTATCCTTACTAATATGTGCTCAATTTTAAAAACAAGTAGAATTGAAAAAAAAGACTGGTGTTAACCTTGTTACATCTACTCTAGATATGATTGTTTTCACTTTATATCTAAATGTCCTCTCAAGGCTCCATCGTAGGTGGAGCTTTGGAAGGGGGCTGGATCACAGGAGTGTGATCCTAGATTACAGGTAAGTGATAATGGGATTTCTCCATTGATTGGTTTAGCTTTGTGAGCAATGGATTATTGCCATTGGTGTGGGTGGCATCTATCAACTGGCTTGTAGCCTGGACAAACTATAAAGGAAAAGAAGGAAGGCAGGCTCGCCATGCCTGCCAGCCTGCCGCGGACTGTTTCTCCTCTGCAATGGACCCTGCCAGGCTGCCCTGCCCTGGAGCTGGCCAACAATGGACTGTGAGCTAAAATAAACCTTTTTTCCTATAACTTGTGGGTGTCTGGTATTTTGTCCCAGCAAAAAGAAAATAGCTAAGACAACATCCTCTTATTTTTACAAACTTGTGCTGGATTTTAGTATCTCACTGCAATTACATTTCTGTCTCTTTTTCTTATATATATCAAACCACTTTTTGCTGCATAAATTTTGACATTATGTTAATCAGTTCACAAATGCTCAGTATTATTATAATTATAATAGATTTCATCTTTTATCAATATAAAAGGATATTTTGTTCATTATTTTATTGTTTTGTTTTGCTCTGAACTTCCCTTTGATAATACCAGTGCCACCTGAGCTTACTTTTATTTGTCTGATGTAACTATACTTCTAATCTTATTCATTCTATGTAATTTAATTTTTAATCTCCCTTTTCTTCTTTAACACAATCTGGGTCTGCCTTTTTCTCCAGTTGTAGAGTAAAAAGATTTTACTTCTTTTAAATATTGATAAGTTCAGTGCTATCTCCATCATTTTATATTTTCTGAAGAATTAAGACTAGTTGGTGTTATTATTTTTGCATTTCACTAAATGTTTTGTCTTTCACTGTGTACTTTTCTTTTAAACATATAATGATATGGAAAATGTACTTTACCTACCCTGATGTGTACCATCAAATTTAAAATATTTTTCTTCATCTTTCTCATTCCCACAATTACAAATTTCATTAAAATGATAGACTCATTTTATAGAACCTCACCGTTTTCCCTGTCTGAATTTTCAGTATTGTCCATGTTTACTACTAGTTCTTTTACATAACAACTTTCTTATTCTCAGATTCTTAATTTAACCCCCAGAAGGGATGGTGGGGAAAGGGGAGCATTTTAGAAAATCATTTTGAAGCAGAAGTCTACTGATTTCTCTACCAGCAGGCAGAGTGAGAAATGGTAGGTGATTCAATTTATATTTAACATTATTCTTCTATCCCTAGAATATGTTCTGTTATGTTCAGTGGAAATGCTAAGAGTTTAGTATATATTAAGTTTAATTTTTATTTTTAATTTTAGTTACTTAAGTTTTCTAGTTTTTATAAGGGAAGATGTCTATTTATGTACTGAGAAGGTAGAATGAGTAGCTGCTAATGTACCAACATACCAACCTGTGCATCTGTTTCAATTTCTAGAAAGCATGAAGTTTTCAAATATTCACAGTGATACATACATTTGTATATGTGTTGCTATGCCTTTCCCCTGAAAAACTGGAGGACACAGTGATACTTAGAAATGTAATCCAATCAGATAAAATATGAAAATGGAAGGATACTGGGGCAAATGAAAAAAGATGATATTTAATATATCAAATGCAATGCTTCACTGTGTGGGGTGATTCACAAAAATAAGCCTCCTAGTCCCCCAATTATAGACTAAATTTGATACACATTAATATATAGTCAGGGACAGGGACAGGGCCCTCAAGCCAGGAGACAGACAGACAGACAGACAGAGACAGACAGACAGACAGATATTAAATTGTGGCTGGAAGTACATCTGAAGGTCAGCCCTCACCATGGGGATGCAGTGTCTAGGACTGCATATCTAACTATGGATTAAAACAGTTATCAAAACGATGGCGTGTAGATATTTAGGGAGGCAATACAATATGGCAGTTCACTGAAGGAGGCTAGAGTCAGAATTCCTGATATCAAATCCTGGCTCAGCCATCTGCCACCAGTCTGATTTTATGCAATTGGCCAGCTCTGTTTCTTTCACTGTTAGGCTGAGTCATGGAGGGACTGATAGAAATGTCATTTCAGAGCAGTCAGGCTGGGGACACTGAGAGGGGGAGTAATGAGCTGTGTTCAACACTAATAGCCAGGCCTCTTGCCACCCTGCGGCTGGTCTTACAAGAGTGATAATGAGGTGATGGAAAATGGAAGGAAAAGCAACAATACTATTGATTTTAAGAGACATATTTTTCCACATTTTAATATTTTTAAAATGAGAGCACATTTTTAAATGGATGGCATGCCACAGTTAAATTGGCAGCACTGATTTTCTTGGTGAAGTACAAAATTATATATTATAATTTGTACCATCTTCAGTTAAATAAAATAAGGCAGCAGTAATTATTATAAGGGACAAGCTGCTTCTTCAGGTCAGTCAAGGTCAGTTTGTGAGATAGAATGGTCTCTCTTAATTTTCTGGAAGTCAACAAAGGGCCATGGTTGTCCAGGTAGGCTTCTGCCAGGGAAAGCATTCAGTGGAAGCTTTGCTCTCCCATTCGGAAAATAAGTCCTACCAGGGATGATTCTAGCATCAGCCCCTGGTTTCCTTTTCCAGGTCCCCATAATGAACAAAGGGAACTGAAAGTACCAGAAAATACCTATTTCATTTATAAGAAAGAAGAATCAAGCTCCAAAATGCATACAAAATACGAATATTATAGGAAAATAGAGAAAATGTTGACAGTTTGCTAGGATCCCCTCCAGTCCCACATCCCTGTGGATGTAAATGCTTTTACCAAATCATCCAGGACTGCTGAGATAGTAACTCTTTCTGTGGACTAGTGGCTCCTGAATGAGGGAACACTGTTGCAAAGGTGGACCCCAAATCCATTGGGAAGGATGTCAGAGACCACTGAGTTCTGAGCGCACTCACACTCTCTGCAGCACAGGTGGGTAGACTAAAAAGCTATCCCATCCTAGTTTTGGAAAAGGCTACATAAACTTCCACATTCCCATAAGAATTTTCCAGTAAATTTATCAAATACAAATAATCACTATCTAATAAGTGTTCTCAGCAAGATGAATCTGGAAGAGAGGAAAAATCTGTTAGGTAAAACCAAAATTATACTGTTTGTGAATACTGGGGTAGGACTAATAATTCCCATATGGATTGAGTCATTCTGCAACAGGTTTATTTGGGCTGTCAAGTTTATGATTTTGCCCCAGAAAGATTATTGACAAAGGAGCTGGTGAGATAGCTCAGCAGGCTAAGTGCCTGCTTAGGCAAGAGCAGGACTGGGGGTCGATCCCTGGCACCACATGCCATGTAGGCCCCATCCTGGGACATGCTGAGCTAGCCTTCGAAACTGGGCATGGTGGTATATGCCTTTAACTCCAAGTCCTGGGAAGGCTAAAAACAGGAGGATTATTTTGAGTCTGAGCTGCATAGTGAGACCCTGTACCAAATACGTTAAAAAAAAAAAAATCATTAACACAGCTCCCTTTCACTCTTAAAAGTAGTCTTGTATACATAATTATTCATATGATCACAATGCCTATAGGTCATAGCTATGATAAACAAACAAACAATAACAAAAAAATACAATGAAGCCAGCCATGGTGGTGCATATGTGTAATCCCAGAATTTGGGGGGCTGAGGCAGAAGGATCCCCCCTGAGCTTGAGTGATTTCAAGGTCAATCTGAACTGCATAGCAAGACCTTGTCTCAAAAAAAAAAAAAAAAAAAAAAGCCAAGGCTAAGACTACAACAAAAAATGCTTACATTGTGAGAACTTAAGATAAAGACCCATTGCCATTAGTCTCCCTCAGAATATTCCCCTCACCTTGAGCACATGTAGCATTCTTGCCACTTTGTTCAAGCAGTTCTGAAGTCTTCGTTGTGTCTTTGGTTGCCCTGCCATAGCTGCCATGATGTACTAAATTGACTCAAGACACTTACTTTTCATGGTTGTTTTGACTGGGGAAGAGCCAGAAGTTTCAGATGCGGTGAATATAGTAGATGAGGACAACTGTGACAGTTTTACAAGCCTGTCTTTGCACTGGATGGCACTCAGCAGCACACACAGTGGCGTCTTTCATAGACATGAAGGAGGATTTCAGGGCTGATTCAGATCGTGGCAGGAATGCTGGGAAAAGTATGCTTAAAGTGAGGGGGCTGCTTTGAGCGGGACTAACGGCAGCATTTATTTTACTGTGGTGCATTTTTATGTATCAAAAGACCATAGTTCTGTTTATATATTTTTAAATTTTTAGTACATGTTTGCAATATACAGTGTCATTCATCAAGGGGACTTGGTATATGGACAGAATACATCTCCACTCTATTTTCCCCTCCTCCTACTCCTATTTTTTTCTTTTTATTTTGTCAGCATCATATTCATGTATTTGTAAGTCCTTATCAAAGCTAATTATCATAAACACAGATTAAAGCCAGACTAACGAGTAAAATAAAAGAAAACAAAACCCATAAAACAATTATACTAAATCAAGATAAATTTTGAAATACATTGACCATGCTTGATTACAATAATTTTTTCCTATTGTCTATTTTTTATTTTGTACTTTTTAAACATATCATGCTTTTTATTTAAGAGAAACCATTCAATATTTAAACTTGTGTTTCTGACTTATTTCAGTTGCCATTATGATCTCAAGGTGTACCCATTTTCCTACAAATGACTCAAGATTTTTATGGTAGAGTAGTACTCCATTATATGTATATACCATTTTTTAATCTTTTCATCTGTCAATGGATATATTGGCTGCTTGCAAGAGAAGGCTCTTATGATCCATCCTGCTATACACATGGGTATGCATGTTTCACTGTTTTGGGAAGATCCTAGAGGGGTTATAGCTGGGTCAGATTTGTACTTCCATTTCTAGCATTCTGACTCTTCACACTGATATCCACAGTGATTGTCAGTTTACACTCCCACCAACAGTGAAGGAGGGTTCCTCCCCTGCCCCAGCCTCTGCAACATTTATTGTTTGATTTCTTTTTTTTTTTTTTTTTTTTTTTTTTTGAGACAGGGTCTCACTATGCAGTTGAGGCTGGTCCTGAGCTCACTTTTGTAGCTCAGGCTGGTCTCGAACTCGCACCAATCCTCCTGCCTCAGCCTCCCGAGTGCTGGGATTACAGGCGTGAGCCACCACGCCCGGCTTATTGTTTGATTTCTTGATGATGATCATTCTTTCTGGAGTGAGATGGAATTGCAATGATGTTTTAATTTGCATTTCTCAAATGGCCAATGATGTGGATCGTTTTTCATGTATTTATTGGCTGTTCATTTCAGATATCCATTTTTGATTAAGTCTTTAAATTAGGGGGTTGGGCTGGCAAGATAGATCAGTGGATTAAAGTGCCTGCTTAGGCAGATGGAGGGGCCTGGGGTTTGGTCCCTGGTATGCCATGCTGTGCCGGCCCCACCCACAGCGTATACTGAGACAGCTATTAAGACTGGGTATGAAAAAAAATAATAATAATAAAAAAAAAAGGTGAGGCCTTATAGACTCTGTACTAAATACAGTAAAAATAATAACAATAAATATAAATTAGAGGGGTCTAACTTTTTCAGTTTTTACATATTTTTAATGCTAGTCTCTTTGGAGAATAGCTGGAAAAGAAGCTTTCCCATGTAAAGGGTGTCTCTTTGTTGGTATTTTTCTTTACAATGTAGCTTTTCAGTTTTATGTGAACCTGTTTCCTTAACTCATGGTTCTATTTCTTGTTCCACTGGGATTCTGTTCAGAGTCTTTGCCTATACCTGTCTTCAAGAGTTTGTCTTGCAGCAGATTAAGTGTTTCAGTTTTAATATTTAGCTTTGATCAATTTTGATTTCAGTTTAGCGCATGGTGAGAGTAATGGGTCCAGGTTCAATCTTTGACATGTGGATAACCACTTTTCACAGCATCATTTGTTATAGAGTTAATCTTTCCTTAAAAGAAAGTATTTGGCCCCTTTGTTAAAGATAAGGTAGCTGAGCACACACCATAGTTATTGATCAGCTCTTATAGGAGATAAAAGATTTAATTAATGAGATACTTCAAAGCTTAAAAACAATAATTTCAACTCCAAGATACCACAAATAACAAAAACTCAAGGTAAAAGGAAAAAAGTAACACTGTGTAAAATTTCTATAACAGGCTCATTAAGTAAAAACATTAACTACTCAAAGTTCAGCATCAGTCATTTTAAAGAGTTACTTTGAGACAGTCAATAACAAGTCTTAAAGGACAAAACAGAAACTCCAAAGGTTAAATAAATTTCCAGTTCAATGTAAATAGAAAACAAAAGAATAAAAATAAATCAAGAAAAACTCAGTAAAATATCACACATATTTATATTTGTTACATGTTGCATAGATCATTTTATCTTTTTGTAAAGCAAACCAAAATCTAAAAGAGAAATGCTCAAATGGGAAAACAAGACCTTAGTCAGAAGTCAGTGAATAGCAAAAACTCTTAGAACTCCATCATCAAATGTCCCATGGCTAACCCAAGCAGAGCCCAAGGGGAAGAAAAAGCAAGAAGTCACCCTGAGAACTACCTTAACCTCTTTCCCTAAACTACATCAAACCTCTTAAAGAAACACTTCTCATAATGTTATTGGTGAGACACTGTCTGCACTATTGTATATATGCTGCTTTGGTTTCCAAATACATAAATGCTATATGTTGTTATTGTTTTCACATTTTGATGAAGAGTAGTCATTGTGAAAAACTCTTGCCTAAATAATGTGATTAGTAAAAACAGCGTGATTCCAAACTCTATCGATATAGCACAAGGTATTGTCTAGGAAGATGATAAAATCAACCCATGAAGAACAGCTGCTTCTATAATAATTAGATCAAATCTATGGCATCGCAGTTTCAAAAAGCATATGCAGCAATTTTTGTGGAACAAGAACTATGAAAAATGAGAGCAATTTGATCCACTAATTAGAATGCCTCCATCAAATCAAAGTGGTTTCACTAAGGTTGCATACAACTTGCTTGCATTTAAGGAGAAAAGGCTACAGTTACATATTTTCTCTTATTTATTAACATGCAAAAAGCATTATATTTTTTATTAACCCAGGCAGTTGTTGGCATGAGAGATTAGTTTAGCAATTTGATGAGGTGAATTCCACAGCATGTTAAATTAGAATCCCAGCCACTAGGGCCCCAAATCTAATTTTCACCCTAGTTTATAAGATTTTCTTGAGAATTCTGTTATCTTAATGCATGTCTCTAATGTTCTAATTCCTATAAGAAACAGTACTTCCTTCCAGTTCTAAAGCAAAAATATTCTCAATTGCCACTATGGAATATTTAAAGTTTATATTTACTGGATCATTGAGCTGAGGTACAGCAATCTAATCTATTTTCCTTGAAATTGCAGCAAAATTTCTGATCTAACTCAAGAGTTTTGCAGAATAAAGATTGTACTGTGCCACTACATTTACCCAAACAGTAACTGCACTTGCTTTTTCTTAGGACAGCTCCTTAAAGACCCAATCAATACTGTATATGAATCAGAAAGTCAGGTGAAAGAGGAAAAAGAAAAACAGCAGCAGCAAGGTAGCTTCCATTGCAGTGGTGCAGATAAGCGATGTTCACATAGGTAATTTAGCTACTGATGAGCACATACGCTCTTTCTCCAGCACTCCCCAGGATGCCACGAGGCTTGCTCCCTCTCCTCAGGTCTTTGGCAATGCATCATCCTCTCAGACCTTCCCCGATCATCCTATTTAAAATGGGTCTATAGCTCCACTCTCTCCTCACCTATATCCTTTTGTTTCATTTGTCTCCAGAGCGCTTTTTACTATTTATTTTATTTTAATGACGTATCTTGTTTACTGAGTTTCTCTCTGTTAAAATACAAGCCTGGTAAGGTAGATGTAACTACAGTTCTGAATTTTCAGATTGCCATTACTTTGTGTTTGCTTAACAGAACGTATTACTAGACGTTGCTAATTTTTGAGCTTTTAAAAAATGCTATCATTCTCTTTGCTGTTTTGTGAGACAGTTTTATGTACTCAGTATTATATTTCTGAGATTAATCTTTGTTGGTGGGCAAGGCTATGCTTCTTGTGTGTGTGTGTGTGTGTGTGTGTGTGTGTGTGTGTTTGAGACAGGATCTCACTATGCAGTTCAGGCTGGCCTTGAGCTCACTTTTCTAGCTGAGGCTGGTCTCGAACTTGCACCCATCCTCCTGCCTCAGCCTCCCAGGTGCTGGGATTACAGGTGTGCGCCACCATGCCTGGCTCATTCTTTACTTTTGCATTTTTCCTTGTTCTTGTCAACAGCAATTTTGGTCTTTCCTCCCTCCCTCTGCCCCAAGCAGTTCTGCTATGAACAATCTTGTTTGTGCCCAATGGATCACATTTGCCAGAGTTTCCATACTGTTATAGCTTGAGTAAAGAACTTTTGGCCACTGCATAGATCCATTTCCATCCTCAAAAGATAATGATGTATCTCTCTACTTATTAATGACATTGAGCATCCTTTCTTGTGTAGTGGCCATTGAGTGTTTCTAAGTCTGCGAAATAACTATTTTTGTGAAATACCACTCATGTCTTTTTTTTTTTTACCAGTTCTTTTATGTAGTTGTCATTTTTAAGTTGGTCTTAAGAGACTTTTACAAATTCAGGATATTAATGCTTTGTCACTTCTATATATGTCATATATATATATATATATATATATATATATATATATATATATATAATTCTCTTAGCTTGTATTCTTACTTTTCTTTTTTCTTTCCTTCATAGTCCCCTTTCTCACTTTTATATTTTCCCCCAGATTATCTAGAGTTTTGGAACAGGTGGTGATTCCTTTCCTGTCAGCTCAATCCATATTTTATAGAAATTCCCAATGGGTTCTCTTCCTTTTAAAATTTCCCATTCCTAGGATTTTTGGCAATTTTTCCTGGATAACTTTGTGGAGAAATAAATGCATAGCCCTTTCGGCATGTGAATTAATCACTTTTCATTTTTAAATTAGAAAGTAAAATAATTATTTTTTATCTCTTCCTTTGAGTAACATTTAGAGTTAAACCCAAATCTAATATTCCTCCATAACCTTAACTAACTAAATACAATGCATAATTTATGGGTAATTGGACAGCTGCTATAGTGCTTAGCAAATCTTAATACCATTTGTTTGTTGGAATTATTTGCATAAATGGCACACTGAGAGTCAGAGCTTTCTTTTTGTTCTTACTTTGTTCTTGCCCAAAGTTCTTAGTTTTCCATGAAATTTAAATCTAAATCTATGAAGACTCTTGTTCTCAGATCTAGGCCTTTTTCTCATCTCTCTTTTTCTCCTTCCCTCTTTCCCTCTCTCCTCACTAATTTATATACAAAGATGTATGTGAGATTATTATTTACAATAAGGTTTGGGAACATTAAAGGTTATATGTTCAACAATAATGAACTTCGGGGCCTGGCGGGATGGCTCAGTGGTCTAAAGCGCCTGCTTGGGAAAGCTTGGGTGGCTTCAGGGACCGAGGTTCGATCCCCGGCACCACATGCTGCGCCAGCCCTGCCCTCGGGGTGGGCTGAGCCGGCCATAAAAATGAGTGAATAAACAAAGGTTGTGAAACAAGAAAAAAAAAATTCTTTAAAAAACAAAAAAACAATAATGAACTTGTTTAAACAACAATGGAATGAAGGACAGAAGCACACAACATGCTTTTCACCAGCACTTTGAACATAGACTGGCACAATGAAGTGTATTTGTGGGCTCAATTATTATAGCTGCGGGATCTACACTAACCATGTGCTGTTCACAGCAGAATACATGTGGGGTTTTTGTTTGTTTGTTTTTTGAAATAGCTATGTTTTCATTTCATCTTGGTGAGAGATTGTCAAGCACATGGCACCAAGCACTCTCAACTCCACAATGTTGTGTTCTGTAAATTATGTACCATGATTACATTTAGCCTACTTTAGTATAATTTAGGGACTTGGGGACATGCTTGCATTAAAACATATTCTGATTTTGCTGTGTTGTCATTTGCCAAGATCCATTCTTATATTAACGTGTGACTCCAGTGGAGGTTACATGAAGCCTGATCATCATTCATCCAGGGATATTCAGAGTCTTCCTGTCATGAGGATTTGCAGTAACTTCCATTTGTTTTCCTTGACAACTTCAAGTGGCTTCCTAGAGGAGGCTCAGGCAGAAATGACAACGATGATCTTAGAAAACTAGGAATGTGTTCCATGTTCTTTGATAGAAAAGGTCTCAAAGTAAAATGACTGCTCTAGGATACAATCTTGTAAGGTGCTAGAATTCCTTGGTACCATACAGGGAGGTGAAATTCTTCTTCAGGGTCTTGAGTCAAGCAGTGGGTATAGATGCAGAGGCCATGGAGCTCATAGACCATGTGGTGGGTAAGTCACACCTGTCCTCCATGGAGATATGTAGGTGGTAGTTTCCCTTTTGGAAATTAAGACAATAATGGAGATAGACATTTAGACATTCTTACTCCACACAAAGCAGCGGAAGGTTTACAGTTTGAGTGTTTCATTCATAAATCTGCCTCTGCCCTCCCACCTTTTTTCTTCCTTTAGAGCAATTTGTCTGGCTTTAATTGTTCTATTGCAGATTTTTTTACTCCTTGCCTCAGGTAAATGGAAGGGTGGTGTGGGGGGCTATACCCTGGGAAAACTAACAGCAACAAATGGGCACTCAAAGGCGATCATTCCAGGGCTGGACTAGGGCTACATGGTCACTAGACTTCAGGGATCCCAATAACTAGACAGGCAGGAGTTCAGAACCTCACTTATTTTCTCCTGGGTTTTGTGCCACTCCATTGGGATGAGAAGCCAAGACCAAGGAACTGAGTGCTCCAGCCTGGCAGAAGGTGGGGGTGGGGTTATGCACGGGGAAGCAGCTCTTCAATCAGTTTCTTTATGTCACTTACATGTGTCATTTCTATCATAGTCCTGTTTGTGGTCCAAAATTCATACCGATTACACTCATACCCCAATGGGTGGTGGGGAGTGTGATTCTTGACTAGTGATAACAACGTTGAGCTCCTCAAAGACTTCAAGAAGGAACATATTCCAAGTGGGATCATAAATATCTGACCCCCATAAGTCAAGGAACTTCTTTTGTTCCAGCAGATGACAGCAAAGTGTTAATCTGCAATGGTGAAATACCTTCTGTCACTGTCAGCTGCCTCTGTTTTCAGTTGCCCCTAAAATCCATTCATGGTTATATATTCCACCAAGTATGCCTCTCTTCATAATTAACAACTTTCTGCAGTGGGTAATAGATGAGGCGAAAACTCTCTAAGGAGGTAATTTTAATTCAACCCATGTCTCTTCCAGGCAGACAGGCACTTCTGTGTCGAGCGAGACATGGCATGGTAGAGAATTTACATATGGCCTTTATGGAGTAATTTGCTTCAAACTTGGGTGTATAGTATGTAAACTGCTGCATACTATGTGATTACAAGATTAAGAAAGGAGTGAATTGCTAATCCTGTCAGTCCAACTGTTTTCTTCCTTGATAACATTTGCGTTATTACACTTTGGGTGATGAAAGATTGTAATTGGCTGTTGACACTGATTGAAGGAAAGAGATGTGGCTTTTTTTTTTTTTTTTTAAGAGAATTAATTAGCTTCATGAGGAAGGTAGTACAATTCAAACCTACAGCTCTCACAGCTGCAGAACAGAAGTGAACTGTCAAAGAGTGCTTTCATCTCTTTTTTTCCCCACCTGTTTTTCCCTTTTTGATAACATCTTTTCCTAGGTTTAACACATTTAAAATGGGCCCTCCAAACAAAGCAGGGAGGCTCAGGAGCCTTAAAAAGGAAACGAAAAGTAGGTAGCTTTTTAGAGCTGCAGCAAAAACGCTGCAAATATATGTGTTTATTTGCAGGTGTTAATGTTTAAGGAAGACATCATGCATGGATTAAACTAGGCTGAATCTCTTTACCCCAATCAAGTTGTATTAAACTAGTAACAAATCCCACTGCTTGTGTGGAAAACAGCAAAAGAGAACCTAAATAAGTGGACATGTCCTAGGTTGCCTGTCTTTTCCCCGTGAGTACAGGCAGATTGTGAGATGAATGGCAATCTGCTCTCTTAGCCACAAGAGATAGGATGTTTGAAAAGGTCTCAATATATGGGACCTTTTTCACCCACAGGTAGAAAGAGGGGTCTAACAAGAATTATAAGTCAAATGGCTTTTCACTATTACCCCAAATAATACCACATGGGAAGGAAGTATTTCTTGTTTTCATAACTTGAAATGCTGTCTGTCTACAATTTTTAGTTTCTAAGGAAGGAGTGCCAACACTCAGTAATGTAACAAAAGTTCGTTTGAGGAAGGAACTGAAGCGATCACCTGCTGCATTTGCTTTTTCTTCCTTTTCCATCTAAGCAGCATCATAGAAGTAGATGGCTACAGTTGCTGAAGGACTGGTCCCAGCTATCAGGAAAAAGCATGGTTTCTGCTAAATCATGAGGATAAAGAATATTTGAACTTCACGGCTTTCCCCAAACATTCTTAGTATTCTCCTGTCCAGGGATAAAAGCTAATGAAGGCAGTTCTACTCACAGAGCAGGAAAAACATCAGACTGTTAGGACTGAATAAACATTCGTGTCATTCCACAAGGTCAACACACATGACCACCTAAGAAACTGGGAGAAGGTAAAGGAAATAAAGAGTATAAAGAGGTTATAAATACCAAAAACAGCCTCATGAACACTTCCTAAAATAAGTATAATAATTCATATTGTTATAAATATATTAGTATATTAATAGTAAGCTCATTTTATTATCAGCAACAAATCTTCCCTACATTTCATTTTATGTAGGAGCTATGATTAACTTAATTTTGGTTTTAGGTTAGATGCCAAAGTGTAATTACAACTGAGAGGTAGAAGTGGTAAAGGACATTTTTGTTCTTTGGGAAAAGAATGATGGCATGTTCATTTGTATAAGGGACAGTCATAGTGGATGTATTAGTCCGTTTTTTGTTGTGGTAACAATACTGGCAATGGGTACTTCATAAGAAAAAGAAGTTTAAGTGGATCACAGTTTTGGAGGTTCATAATTATGGTATCGGTGTTCTGGCAAGAGCTCCCTGACTGGGTAACAGTATGATAAAGAAATGCATTGGAAACTGGCCACAAGCATCCAGATCACACAGGAGGCCAGAGATTCAAAGGCCAGCAAACCCTTTTCCAGGTAACTCACTAAAGCCCATAAGCATTTCATCCTTCCTGGGAGTGGCACCCACATTTCCACTAGGCTCAACCTTTTAAAGGTTCCACATCAACATTCCCACACTGGGGATCAAACCTCTAGCACGTGAACATTTGAGGACACACACCACACTATCATAGGCAGAGCTAACTCTAATTTTTGTCTACAAGTTAAATATTCATCATTTAATAGTCAAACCAGAGGGGTGAACTTCTTGGGAATTCAGTCTTGTTTTTCTCGTCTCATCTCTCCCCTAACTCTAGGGTTTATGATTCTCCTTTTCCCATAATCTTTGCCAGCAGGGTTCTGGGATAGATTCCTCTTAATGGTAGGTATTTGTGAGGGAGAAATGGAGCAGAAGCCATGACTGCTCCCCTGGTACTAGCACATGCACATGGGGCTTTCTGCAGATGTGTTATCTTACAGCAGCTTTCACTTGTTTTTTTCTGACAACTTCTCTGAGTAGCTGAACCAGTCCCAATCTACCTATTTCCTGTATGAAAAAAAGTTAGGTTAAGTGATGAATGCTAGACTTCTGTTATATACAGTTAAACGTAATATTAATAAATTTTTAAAAAGATGGTTTTCACTTTCTGATAAGACTACATTTGTGAACATATCTTCAGAGACAAGTGTTTTCACAAACTAAAATTTGAACATTATAGCACTGAATCTTATTTGAATGAGGGATTTTAAGCAATCTAGTGGCTAATGGATAATACATTAAAGTCTATTTGTGCCAAACACACTGAATTACTGAAACTAAAACTATTGTAAAATATTCTTATATAACACTTGCAGGTTTATTATCAAAGTAGAATTCAGGGATGGCATTTATCCAGGTGGATGAGGTCATATAACTAAAATTCTTGTTGGCTCAGAACTTGGAGAAACTAAGTGTTGCCTCTAGTGCAGCGCTCCAAGTTCAGGGGTCAGGGAGCATATGGCAGTGAGGATGGAGAAATGAAGCTAAGAGACAGTGTACAGAAAGCTGAGGTCAGGTGGAGCCCACTCTCCACATGGGAGGTGAGGAACTGCTCAACCACCACAGTGCATTTATGCTCTTAGCAGGTAGACGTCACGTGACATCCCCTTTGTTTAAGGAGCTTGCCTCTTTCGGTCCATGTGTGGCTCTGCACGTGTGAACGATCACTAGTTCAGCTCTGACTTGAATAGGCTATTGCAAAGTTCTAGGTTTTGTTTTCTTGCTTCTCCTACAGAACCCATCGTAATTTCTTAGGTATGAAATTGGATATGGACATATATATATATATATACATACATATGCTGATGACATTTAGCATGGAGAGATCAAATCCAAACAATGCAGGAAGGTGGTATGATTCTCTTACTCCCATTTTAGAGGTAGCACAGTGACATTAAGAAATAAGGAATCTAGAATCGGTCTCAAGGGCTCAAATCCTGGTTCCAAAATATACAAACAACTGAAGCAAATTATGTAGCCCCTCTCTGGCTTTTTCTTATTGTAAAACAGGGATAATTCTCTTATGTCAATAATTTGTCATGAGGGTTAAATAAGTTATTATAAGTTAAATGCTTCACACATGGGAAATACATATTTATTATTACTATGTCATTCCATTCAATTCTGGAAAGAAAATCATTATTTCAACAATCTTAAAGATTCTAGAAGACTGATACAGATATTTAACCTTCATGAAGGCGGGGTATTTAGACAGTGCCATTCAAAGCTATTATTGGAAATAATAAATTTCAGTAACTACAATCACAAAGCTTAGCTTTAGACTACATTTGTGCGTCAAGAAGTCATATACAATAATAGAGCCAAGTGCTAGTTCTTTGAAGTGTTGATTTAGAAACAATCAAGCATTACAATAACTTAATTCTAATGATACGATTTTATTAGTTTGCAGATAAAGAACATCATGGAAAAGCTTTAACAAACACTTGCATAGCCAGATGTACTTTATTTTCTTTTTAAAAGGAATTTTTGACCTCAGCACACAATTTGTTGATCTGCACTCATTTTTTACATTGCTAGAATGCTGAATTAAAGATAGGGGACAAAGAAACTCAATCTTTGCTGACATCCATCCACAAGCTTGTACCTCTTATGAATGACGGAACTTCTTGGGTAGTGATACAGTGGCACGATCTGCAATTGTTTTGCAGCTGACCAGAATCCCAGGATACAGTGCAGACGATAACTCTACTAATAAGCTTATACAATTGGCTAAGGAGCTGAACTAAACCATGATTTAGTCCCTCAGAGGGCTCTACCTTTTGGGGGACTTAAAGTTCCTAACAGTTTACAGAGTTCAACACGTCTATGATTTAAGAATGGAAGGGAAGCCAGCCGTGCTAGCATATAATTCCAGCACTCGGGAGGCTGAGGCAAGAGGATCACTGAGGGTTCAAAGTCAGCCTGGGCTACAGAGTGAGTGCAAGGTAAGTCTGAACTATGTGGTAAGACTCTAGGTCAAAAATAAAACAAAACTTCAAACACCAACTTTTCTCAGGCTGTTTAAGAAACATGTAGCATCATCCTAATAAAAGTGCACTGCAAGATTAAAGAAACGAATTGTTATATTTAGAGCAAAAGTCTTTGTATTTTCTCTTTGCATTCTGTACATGAGGCTACTGTATGACATGATTAAAAAGAGACTCAGTGTGGTGAGGTGCTTTCAGAATGACTTTGTGTTAAGGTCTATGTAAAAGCAGCATACTAAAAGAGAAAGATCTAGCCACTACAGCATTATGAAAGTCAATGTCCTCCTATTAAGGCAGAGGCTTAGAGAGATTTTGCAGAAACTTACATGAACCTCTAGACCTTCCAAACATATGCTGATCTGCTTTAAATTTCTGGAGCAGAAATAGGCTGGAGCTTAAGAAGTAACCTTTTATTGATCCAGCTGTGGGGCATTAAGAAGACAGGCTGCTAACAATGGGATCATAGTAAAATGTTCCACCACTATACATTCTTTAAAAAAAAAAAAAAAAAAATGGAGAGCATTTGAAACTGCACACAGGCACTTGAAAGGTAACGGTGATTGGAACACCTGCAGAAAATCTATCACTTTTATTAAGAAACAATGATGGTACAACCCAAGATGAAAACCAGATGTCTGCTGAGTTGTTTCAGAAGGTAAAAAAAAGGCTATTTATAAGAAATGATGGTGAAAAGACTCATTTAGTTTCGCAAAACATTTTATTCACAAAATCTCCATTTTCTTAACTCTGTTCAAATAACTCATAAGGCCGGAAGCCGATGCTGGATATTTACACAGCTCAAGTTTGAATACTCACTAATGTCTTTTGGCTGTTCTACACTTGGCTGCTGGCTCCATTCCTCCCCTGATCTTTGTTCCTAAAAGGGAATACTCAATGAAGAGCTCAGAGACTGAACACATAAAAGCCTCACTATGCTCTCCATGCATTGCCTGTAATTTGTTAGGAAACTGCACTTATAAAATCATCATCTTTTTCCAAGAATGAGGCTACTTTTTGGAAGGAAAGCAAATAGCATAAAGTTGACTTGCAATTGTAAGTGACACAAAAGTTTTCAACATTTCAGCTTTTTTTTGGAGTCACCACCACAACCTTTCTTCATTAACAGATGTAAACCAAACTTCAGCTTACATCTCAAAAGACATACTTCAACGTGCCAAAGGGTTCGCAGTTTTTTTCTTAAGTATGGGCCTTATTTCTCCTTAGGGAATATGAGTATTCTTTTCTTTCCTATCTCCAGTTTCTCTGCAACTCACCTTTTGGGAAGATGGACAGCAAAGATTTAAACAGGTAAAGTGCAGGATACGCACCCAAGGCTGATACTAACAAATACACAATGCTCTCCAGTCAGCAGCCAATAGACACTGATACCACCAGCCCATGGGCATGGGAGGGTGGAGTTGCTCACCTAAAGTAGCCCCTTCAAAAATTCTTAGAAATCTTGAATGCTGTTGCCATCTCTCTGTATTTTCTTCCTGAGGCAAGTAAGGTGCTAATTACATAATGCTCTTCCCTCCTACCATCAGACAATCAAAAGTGCAAAAAGCTTTGGTAGCGCATTACATAATATTCCAATCTCCCAATATTCCTCCACCCCTTCTCTTTCACGGATCCTCTGGCACCCTTACTAGCTTTCTTGCCAACCAGCTGATGAAAAGTGGGCACAGTATTAGGAACCATTAAAAGATCTGGCAGAAACTTGAGGGAGCATTCATTTATTCATGGCAAGCATTCATTTATTCATGTAACACAGACCAGACACTATGCCAGAGGGCTATGATACAGAAATGAACTGGATTTGATCCCTGGTACTTCCATCCCTGGAACATCTGCAGTGTGGGAACTGCTGGAAAGCAAGAACATATATACTAAACCAGGGCTGGTCTTTGGGCACACTGAATGTATTCCAAGACTGAGGACTAATTCTTTATTCAAAAATCCAGTTTACAACTTTTCTCAAATGTTATACCCACTAATAGTGATATACCACTGAATGGGATTTACCTCTGTCAACAGTTCTTTTGTTCTAGACATGAACTGCCACTGATAAAAAATTCAGTCACATTTTTCAGAAGAAAACTACCCTAACCAAAATGGTTTGGTTATATAACAATAGAACTACTCATGATTTTATTTATTCTAAGACAAAAAAAAAGTACAATAGACGCTGGATCTGGGTTTCAGATCTCTATGATGTTTTTTTTTCCATGAGTTTGTATATCTGCACAGGTCAATGTCAACTGGTCCCCTGATGACCACATCCAGCACGCAGAGCTCAGTCACTGGCTCAGAATTACTCCTAATGTTTTGTTATTTCCCCTCTCTATTAGTTATCTGGCAGTGCTGAGTGAAGCCAGTTAAAGCTTTAATAGAAAGCTCCATGTAAGAAAACTGTTTCCCAAATTAGAATGGTGGCAGAGTCTCACCATTCCTCTGAACTGTAACAAAACACAGCAACATCTCCATACTAACCCTTCATGTTCACACTCATCTATACATATATTCATGCACTGTGAGAAATATCAATGCTTATAAAAATGTTTAACAAAGTACATGCTGCACATATATAAATAACTTGTAAAAATCCACAAAGCCACCCAGAGGCCCCAAGCAATAGAAACATAGGGATATGTGATGATAGGTATTGCTTGGAGAAAAACACCACACCTGAGTTGACGCTGTAGTGAAGAAACTGGAAGTGTAAGGAAGTGAAGAAGTAGGGGAAGGGTGGGGTTTACTCAGGAAATGTCTACTTATTAAGAGTCCTTTAAAACTATCATGTATTGTTTCCTGAACTGAAGAGGTGGGTTATGGATGGCATAAATTAACTCAGCCTTCACGGTTTTCCTCTGCTTCTAGTACTGACCAAATTCAAGTACTACAGCATTTTATTTTCCATATCTGAGCAGGAAGAAGGGGGGCGAAAAAAGAAATTATAAAACAACAAAACCACTATTTGGATTGTGTCTAAATAGAATTTGACATGAACTCACCAAGTGTATATAATGGTAGTTTTAGTTGGGTGAAAAAAAAAAAAATACCTGTGAGGCCCAGGGTTCTACCTTTAACTCTTAATTTTGTAAAGCACTGAATTAAATAAAAAATAAATACTGATAAAAATGAAAAAGCATTGTAGAGTGACAATATAATATTCATAGACTAGATATTACATTGACATAATTTAAACTTGTATAATTTTGTTCCCACTTTACTGTATCAGCCAAGCCGATAAGTAGACCCACAGTTACACACCCATATGTGCTGCTGGTATCATTTGCTATCTGAGTTTTGTTCCAGGGAAGAACTGTGGATGTCTTAAATACTAAACGTTTTATAAACTATTCGCTCTATATCTCTGAACACAAAATCCACGATGCTGACCCACAGAAAGAAAAGGCAATTAGTATTTCTCCTCTGTTTGGGTATGAGTTGGAACCTCTATAAAATGGCTTATTTGCCCTTTTAAAAGGTAAAGGGTGGAAAAATATTTAACCTGAATCAAAAAAGATCAGGTAACAAAGGAGAATAAAATTTTAAGAGTGTTTGAAAAAGTATTCAATGGTGTCCATTAAACATACTTACATGTAACAACTTACATGATAAAAATGACTCATAGTATTTCAAGTATTTGGCTCCTATGGGTACTCATTTTGTTATATGGGTGCTCTAATCTATTATCTCCCCATATGTATACACATCCTTTTTAAGCAAGGCTGAGAGAGATGCTCACTTTGAGAGAAACCTGGTCTAAAACTAAAATCCAAAATCTGATGGGTCTAGTTAAATACTGATTGTATGTTAGCCCATCTCAAATAACAATAGATGGTAGTATTTCCCATCAACATAAAATGGTGCTATGTTAGGTGAATCTATATTCCACTAAGAGTTACCAGAAACTCTAGATCTGTAGCAATTAAATAGCCCCAAGGGACAGATTCTTCTATTAAGCAGCAAGAAAAAGAGTAGCTTTTGTTGTTTTCTTTTCTAAGAGGATAGTTAACATTTGATATTTATAGCTCCATCAATCCAAAGAATTCCACATCTTTCAAAGTGAGTAGCTTTTGAGTCCATGAATGAGTTCACATCCAATTCAATCTTTGAGAACAGACCATTACCTGGAAGATATCAGTGTCTACAGTAACAAATCACTTTGCAAACCCAACCCAGGGTTTTCATGGGAGAAATAGCATCCATATTTTATGTAACAGAAGTACGACAGCTTGAATGTCTTCCCCAAGCAGTCCAGTTGCTAAGGATATTTTTCCTCACTGCCCCTGCTCAGACTCATCAGAGACTATCTTGTTGGTGAAACAGACAGCCAGGAGCAAGCCTAGGTGACCCAGAGGGCCACATCTCAATTTCAGAGTGCAGTTTGCACCCAGCATTAAGTGAAAGGACTTTGTCTATAGGAAAAAGGAAAAGTGGTCACTGACTTTGATGAGGGACTGGGACTAACTACAGACAGAGCAAATAAAAAACACCAATTTCTGTGCTCTTCAGGAACACAAGAACCACACATACCATGCACATTACTTATGTCATTCTTCTTTCTCACCACAGCCTCCTCAGAAGAAAGGCAGACCTGAGAAACAATTACTGAAAGTGAGACATGTTTCCAGATAAAATAAAGCACATACAAATCTTTCCCAAATATTCAACATGAATATTAGGGATACCTTACTGAAAAAACAAACGAGTAGATTTGAGCTGTATTTGTGATCTGACCCAAGTTTTTCTTTTTTTGTGTGACTGGTGTTCCCATTCACGACCATGTACTTGCCAGGCAGGCACTTGTACCATGGAGCTATCTCCCCAGTCCCTCTGACCTGATTTAAATATCACACTGACACCTACTATACAGCTTAGTCTATTTACCTGGCTGGTGGTGCTATCCTAATGACCAGGCAGAGCCAATTTTCCTGGCTCTAAAGTCTTTCACAGGCTTATATTACCATCCTGGCAGGGCCAGGAGAAGCTGTGATTCTCAGGGGACTGAGCAGGGCCAACTGTCCTGGGCCAGGCTTCTGTCCCCATCTTAGCGATAAGCTAATGGGCTTCATATGCAAGACTGGGAACAAAAACCTTCCTCCCTCTTCTCAGTCCATATATAGCCTTTGCCTTGTAGCCACGAGATGCAACAGAATTGCTCTGAGCCATCTTTGTGTGTGGGGATGAAATATGAGAAAGAGGAGTCATCCAGTCTACTCCACTGTCACCAGGGCTCAGCTCATGGGGACAACATACTTCTTTTCCAAAATGCTGGAAGAAGTCCAGCCATGATGTTCCTGGGGTCTCAGTTCACTTACCACTCTGCTCTCCAGGGGATGATGGGCCCTGGAGCAGTGATAGATTGCTAAGTGCCAGAGGTGTGGAGGGATGACAGGACACGACAGGGACATGGCTACAGGATGGAAATAACATCTGTGGCAGAGAAGCATGAGAACAGCAGTGAAGGCACAATCTTGTCTTGGGCCATAGCTATAAAACTAGTAGCTCTGGGGCATTGGAATTCAATAAACAAGTATAATTATGAATATTCTAGCAAACAAAACATAAACAGTAAATCAATGGGCTCCTCAATAGTATAGAATGATTCTTTTTGGAGATTACAAACACAGTCCAGATAGCCATGGAAACTGGAGGTGTCCACTCCTGAGGATTCTCTGGGTCAGGTTTAGTTTAATACTGGGGGTAATGTGGCATTACCCAAAGTGAAATAGCCAGACCTCTGCTAGACGTCATACTCATACAATACTAAATTCAGTTCAGTTCTTCTTGTTATCCTTCAGCAGTTGACTTCTTGTGGTTCCTATGTTGTTCCACACCTCTGTGTACATTAAGGTCCCAATGAAGACCAACAGGGTACCCAACCAGTGCCACACAGTGAAAGGGTTCTGGAAGTACAAGATGGAAAAGATGAGGCTCACAAACTTGCGTAGAGTCACAACAAGTGTGACGGTGAGGGAGGCACATTCTGTCGTGAGGATGAACACACCCCGGATGCACACGTACCTAGAAGAGTGGTGTTAAGGTAGTTTCTGTAAGGTGTATTTGCGAAGTCAGTGAGGCTAACTTCTGGCATGGTTCTTGGCTTATGTTTTCACATTCTACACAGATATGAGGGTCTGCTGTGGCTCACTAGAACATTCTACAGAACTGTCCTGCCATTCCACTTATAGATTACAATTTGAAACTACCTATAAACATTCCATATCCTTATTTTGGATTACTTTTATGATAACAACAGAGGTCACTTCCAATGTAGTGATAGTAAGATCCTATCTGCCTTTATTTTGTCTTGTCCCCTCCTATATGAAAGCATTTTATGGCAAATCCATAAAATGACTACAAAGAAATGAAGTTAAGAGCATTTTGTATCACCTTGTAAGAGGCCATTTAAATGATATATTCAGTAAATTAAGTCTCCATTAATTTGTGGTTTCTTTCAGAACTTTACAGCAGATTGTGAGAATTGGAAATATACTTGAATACTGGAAAACCTCAGGTAAAACTCACAGCTCATTAGTGTCATACACTATCTTTTAGTAAGTCAGTCGGCTCCTCCACTTCCACATGGAACATTTTCTCTCTGCTGCCCTGTATCTTACTGACCCGCTATGCAACCAGTCTCTTTTGCCTAAAAGAGAAGTTCCCTCAGTGGGTCTCTGCCTCCCATTAGCTGCAGAAAAAAAATCAAGGCAATAAACCAGACACATCTCCTCACACTGTTGGAAGAAAAGAATAAACATTACCGTGTTAAAATAACAAAGAAGACACAAATCTGATAAAGAGATCCAAAGGATACTGAGTGATGACATTCATGAGCAGGTAGAACCACATGATGGGCATTGTCACCCCGATGACTGGAAGCTGATACAGTTCTGCAAAGACATACCATCATCACCATTGTCACCATCATCACTACAGGGCTGAGGATGAAACCCAGGACCTAGGCTGTGCTAGCTAAGCCACAATCTAAGCCCCAGTGTCACATTTTGACAGCCTACCTTACTGCCCATCTAACCTGAAGTAAGGAAATAAAGAGCTGTCATCACACTGCCTCAAGCCTGCCAGGCAGTCTGGATCTGTGAGCAGCTCTGGCTTCCATGGCAGAAAAGATGAAGGGAACCAAGGAGAGCTGGACAGCCACCCAACCCTGCAGGGCTCTAGTCACTACAGTGTGTGCAGCTGTTATTTATTGTCATTCTCAAAACTTTTTAACATTGCATGTTCAGATGCAAATACACAAATGCCAAAGCAAAAGAGAAAATTTAAAAATGTTCTTTTACTTGATTTGCAAGTAATGACAATGCACCTGTACGAGCATGTGGGACAGCATCTACTGATTAACTGCACGATCTCTACTCCTGGAAGGTAGATGTTAGGGAGGGTCAGATCATTTAGATAAGAGTGTGCAGGGTAAAAAAAGCAAACTGACTTAAGTCAAAAGTAAAACTGAAGGTCTGTCTTGGAAACCAGCATATAAACTCACCAGACTTATTGAAGAGAACGGCATGGTCATAAATATCAGAGGCCAAGAAGATAAAGCCAGGAAGTGGAAGGGCATGCTGTGGGAAGAAACAGTTCACAAAGGTTCGCATTTCATTGGAATTAAATGTAAAACATAGAACTACTACAGTAGCTTTACAATGACTAAAAGTTACATAAATTGTTCAGTAAATAATACAAAGGAAAGGAAGCTAGAGTTAACTAAATTAAATGTGTCTCACGGCTCTGAATACATGACATCATATGGCATGCTATCAACTAATGTGTGGTTCTTATCTTTATAGCCTGATGGCCATCACATACAAAACAATGCAAAGTATCACAGACAAAGCAGAGTGAAGTGTAAGTTTAAAGTAACTTAAACACATAGTCGTTCTGCCCACAAGGGTTAGCTATATTTTATTATTTTTGAGACAGATTAAACAGAATGGATTTTAAAATAACAAAGAAGGTAGAAGCAGGTTGTAAGAAAATTTAGAAAGCTAGGAGAGAAAGAAATTAAGAAGAGGGTGAAAAGGAAAGAGACACACTATGTAAGACAGAGACATATGACAAAAACCACACATCACTATACCACAACAGAAACAAGGAGCCACAGTTAATACTGAGCAGTATTGTTCTAAATAAAAGATTGAAACCAAATAAAATGTTGAAAAAATTCAGTCACATACTATAGCTCTAATTAAATCTCTCAAACTGTTTATTTGCAACTGTAGTACAAGAAGTCAACAGCAATGGAATCCCTGGGTAACTTCATGTTGAGACAACTATTGTACCCTGGTCTTAAGTAGCAGGGTTCTGGTATATAGCACAGGGAGAGGAGAAAGAGGAAAGCTAGGCCTGGAGAGATACCTCAGTAGAATAAGTGCTTTCCTGGCAAGCGCAAGGTCCTGATTTCAACCCCCAATAACACCAAAAAGAACAAGAAAGTTAGAGGGGACGGTGTTAGATCAACAGTTGCAAACAAAGGACATATAATTAATTAATTTTCTCTTAAATGAATAAAACCCATCTGGGGACCACAACCTCTCCAAACTATCCAACATCTGCTTGTACACATTTCCTTGGCCTGTTGCTTTTGGGGACTCATTTTCTTTATAGGTTTCCTGATTTCACCTTTAAGAAAGCTGCAAGTTAGTGCTCTCTGTCCCTTGCAGCTCCTCCTGGTTGACATGTTTTATTCATACTGGTTGGGGACGATCACCTCAACATTAGCTGTTCTTGGAGACAGCTAATTAGCACCCTATCAGAAGTCAGTCAGCCTATGGGTTTCTATGCTGTTTACTGATAACAAACTGATCCTTCAACTACAAGAGAAATTCACTTGAAACAATACATTACAGTGCAGGAATTGTCAACTTCCTCAGATTTAAGAGTTCCTTACGTTATAAAATAAAGCCTCCTTGGAGTGCTTCCCAAATTGTTTGTATAGAGTCTCTTGGAATATACCCATCCTCGCTGACATCAGAAGAGCAAAAGTCAGTGCCCCAATGCCTATAAAACAAACGTGAAGTTATGAGATGCCTATACTTATTAATTTCTAGATATTTTCCTAAAGAACATTACTTATACTTTTGTGACCATGAGTACAATTACATAATTTATAAATGTAATTAACTGACATATGAAGTTTTAAAAAATACATAAGAATCACAATACCATTCAGCCCTTTATAGTTTTCTACATAACTATGTATACTTTCATATTTTATATACAATATTTTATATACAATTACACATGTTTTATATATAATTTCATATTTTGTCTTTCTTATTTTTTGGGGTTTTTTTTTGTCTTTTTGAGACAGGGTCTTGCTATGCAGTTCAGGCTAGCCTTGAGCTCACTTTTGTAGCCCAAGCTGGTCTCGAACTCGCACCGATCCTCCTGCCTCAGCCTCCCCAGTGCTGGGATTACAGGCGTGAGCCACCACGCCCGGCTCTTGTCTTTCTTACGATGTTCTCCATTTTTCCTTCCAGTCCTTCATTATGTTTTTTCAAAAGTATGATTTAATGACTGTATATCATTTCTGTCATGTGCCTGTGACATACCCTAAATGTCTTACAATCAGAATGGGTAGATTATTTCATCAGTAAAATCAATATATATCCTTATGCACAAATCTTTCAACAAAATGTGAATTATTTCCTTAGGATATAAGCTCATAAATGAAATTACTGGGCTCCAGGTTGTAGACATTTTAAAAACTTGATAAACAATGTTTTTCTAGAAAGGCTGTGTCAATGCAAACCTCTAATAGTTTATACAAAAATGGTTGTCTTACTGCATCCTCAGCAGAAATTAAAATAATCACCTATCATTTTGCCAATATAATAAGCTAAAAATAAAGAATTACTACATTTTGGTTTTAATTTGCATTTCTCTGACAACCAGACTAGTGAGGATGAATATAAAATTATTAGGCATTAATTTGCCCCATGAATAATATGCACAAATTCTTTGCAAATTTTTCTGTTTGGGTGAAAGTGTTTTTGTAATAGCTCATAAAGATCTTTCTATGTTAAAAACAGCAACCTACAAAGGTGAAGTTAAAGGTAACAAGTACAGAGGACATAGTTCTTTCATTACTGTTTCTCTTCCCCTTGGTCAGTGTCAATTTGCTATTACCACTAAAAGCAGCAGGCAGTGCTCCCCTCCAATTCATACAGGATAAGAGCCTCTATAGAAGTTGTCTAATTAGAGTAGTGAGACCCTGAACACCCTGTAGACCCTTCCCTAAAAAAAAAAAGAAGAAAAAGAAAAAAAAAAAAAGGAAGTTGTTTAATTCCATACAGAGGTAGCTGTATTTTAAAAAACTCCCCAGGATATTCTAATGATCCCTTAGATTTGGGAATACTGCCATACGGAACAGCAAACCTGCAAAGAAACTAAATCTAAAATTTAGACATGGATCCCTTGAAAATGTGAATAGTCAATGGCTCCAGTGTGCCCATCCTTTGCAGAATACTTCCACTAAGTAAAGGTAATGAAGAAATGGATGACACCCCACACACTGCTTTCAAATAGTCAATGGCAACCAAGAAAAACATGGAACACACGTCCTGAGCTGCAGGTGGGTTCTGTTCCCATTTCCTGAATGCTAAGGTCAGAGATACATGATCCCAGGTGCCCCTTTCTTCCATGGCATAATTTGTTTAGCTAAAATTTCCTGCCAAGAAATGTCTCCCTTAGGAGAAAACCAAGCAAACATAACTGGAGGCAATTAGCTTTATTGTAATTACCGTACTTGCCTAGTAACCACCATGCAAATGCCTGGAATCCGTCATTCTCTCTCACGCTGGACTGCGAAGTCTAGAAAATAAGAAAACATACTTGATACACAGACCAGAATGACATGAAATGTGCTGAGATACAAGGAAAATATTCATGTTATCCATTCCTCTCCACTCTTTCCCTTCAGAGATAGGAATACTTTTACAGAAGTACATAAGCATTTCAATTTACTTATTATTAAAAGTACCTGGTAACTAAGCCTTAATGACCATTAGTGACTATAAAGGATTTGTAAACTGATTCTTACCACCTGCTTTGCTGACATGAAAGTGCAAATAAATATGCCCACAGACACCAGGGTAATGGAGGCATATTTGAATATATTATATCTGCAAAAAAAGAGAAGAAAAACACCTTAGCAAAGAAATACACATTTCCAAATGGATAATTATAGCCAGATGTAAGTCACTAAAATGTGATGAAAATATTAACTTCCTGGAATTCATAGTGGCCTGTACATGAAGGGACCTTGATGAGCTTCTAAACATCTTTCCTTGGGGTTAGTTTGTCAGAAAACAAAAACAGAAAGCAATACGGACCAAAAATGGCACAGTTGCACTGTACTCTCAAGAATGCAAATGTGAGCCTGACTCAGTAACTGGTATCTGCAGCTTTTCTTGCCTCAAAAGTTGTCAACCTTGAGTCATAAGATACTCAAGAAGCAAAGTCTGTGAGGTACAAGAAATAGAACCAACTGTAAGGAAATAATTAAATTGCTCATTCTTTGGAGAAAACAGGTTTTAAGAAAGTATTTCTCTAGCAGCATTCTTCACATACTAGAGAAAATGATCCTAAAATTCATATAGACCTAGAAGAGATCCAGAACAGCAAAAGCATCTTGGGCAACCAGAACAAAGCAGGAGGTATCATACTACCTGACTTTATGTTATATTACAAAACAAAAGTGATAAAAATGGCATGGCACTGGCACAAAAACAGACATGTGCAGCAATGTACTAGATAGAATACGGATATAGTAAGATCCCTAGACACATTCATTTTTGTCTTTGACAAAAAAGTCAAAAACTTACACTGGAAGAAAGCCTATGTGACAAATGGTGCTGGGAAAATTGGCTATTTATAGAGGATGGAAGCTGGACCTTTACACTAAAATCAAAATGGATCAAAGATCTGAACACTAAAACCAAAACATTTAAACTGCTGAAAGATAAAGTGGGTAAAACACTTGAAGTCTCAGGTATAGGAAAGGACTTACTGAACAGAACCCCAGTTGTACAAAAAATAAAACCAAAATTCAACAAATGGGACTATGGCAAATTAGAGAGCTTCTGAACAATGGGAAATCAACTAGTAAAGAGGAAACATACAAAATGGGGGAAAAACTGCCGCTATTTCTTTGACAGAGGACTAATACTTAGTCTTAGAATACATAAAAAAAAATTCCAAAAAATTAGACCGCCTTAAAAGAAAGATCCAACTAAGAAATAGGCAAGTGAAATTAACAGACATTTCTCAGAAAAAGAAATATAAATGGCCAACAAATACTTGAAGAAATGTTGAACATCACTGGCCACTGGAGAAATATGAATTAAAGCAACACTGAGATTTCATTTTTACACCAGTAAGAATGGCAATCATCAAGTCATGGATGAAGTGAACAAGGAACCCTCCTCCGTTGTTGTTGGGAATGTGAACTAGTACAACCATTATGGAAATTAGTATAGAGATTTCCCAAAGAACCAAAATTGGAAATTATATGCGACCCAGCTATTCTTTCTTCTTCCCCAATGGGCTAAAGACATAATTTTAAAGCAATGCATGTACACCAACAGTTATAGCAGCATAATTCATAATAGTGTGAGGCAGCCTCTATGCTCCTCAATAGATGGATGGATACATGAATGGAATACTATGAGGCAACCAAGATAATCAGGGACACTTGTAGGAAAAATGGGTGCACCTGGAAAATATAATGTTGAGTGCAATAGATCACACACATAAGCTTAAATATCATAAGGAATTTCTCTTCTTTAAAAATTTTTAAAATCACATTCATTCATTCATTCATTCACTCATTTGGTACAGGGTCTCTCTATGAAGCTCTGACCCCTTGATCCTGTTTCAGCCTTCTCTAGCACTCAAGATTACAGGTGTGTGCCACCACACCAGGTTTCAGTGGTTGTCACAATGCAGGGCTGGCAGAGCATACCAGGGATCAAACTTGGGTCCCTGAGCTTGCCAAGCAGGCACTTAGACTGCCGATCCCTCTCTCCAGTCCAGGCATCTTTCATTTGAATAAGACAAAGTACAGAGAGCAAAATAAAGAACGGAGAGAAGGAAACAAGAGGATGGATCTGTTGCAACTGGCAAGGGGTCCAGGAGACAGAGGGGATGGGGAGGGAAGGAGAAGAGGAAGGAAGAAGGCTTACAAAATGCCATGTACAGGTACTAAACACTCACAGTGAAAACAAACATTGTATGTTATGACCATGAGCTAAGAATATTAACAAGAATGAAAATGGGGAGAGGAGACTCAGAAGAGTGGGAGGGAAGTGAGAGGAAAAGGTAAGACAACTAAATAAAAAACCAAGCTCTGCTATGTGCATGCACCATCCCTCCGAGACTAATGCAAACTGCAAACATATACTAATAAAAAAGCTCTACATTAAATGTTATTTTTAAATGTTTGTATAGTAGGAAAAAGGAAGAAATATTCAATATTTAAATCATAGAAGGAATAGTGGCATCTCACATTAACGAAAATAGCATCATTAATATCCTCAGATTCTTGGTGATCAAGCAGAAAGGACTAAAAGAAATCCAGTATAGAAACAAATGTTAATATTTTCTGCTCAACATACTGTATCATATGGTTATGGTAACTCATTCAAGGTAGACCAGGCAGAGAGAGGGCCAGGATGACCAAGAGGCCAAGAAAAGATGGGAGGGTACAATGGAGGTAGACATAAAAAATATCACATCTTTTCAATCTGGAAAGATCACCGTGAAAAAGTTTACCACTCACATTAAAAAAATAATGAAGGGAATACTAAAGGAAAATACAGATTTGGCTTTCAAGTCCTGGAAGCGGGGGAGTCTACTATGAACCCAGGGGTCTGCTACTCAAATCAGATAACAAGAGAGATTGCTGATTCACAGTGTTATTACCTTACAGAAATTCCTGCTGTATGTGTGACAGAAAAGGGAGTCAAAAGACTTACACAGAACCAAGATGACAGACTCAAAAGAAGTTCTTTTGAGAGAAGTCCCTGACATCTTGAGGAGTCACTGGGACAGTATAATGCCTTGTGTGATATGCCCTTTTGAATCCCTGTTATGACTGAAATCAAAGGCTGCAAGGGAACACAGGTCTGCCTCACTGTGAGGTCTGTGCTACCAAGAAGCATGCTGGCTGCCTGGGACACAAATCTGACCATGACGTACATGCGTATAAATATAATGAATCTAGAGAAAAGATATCCATTCTTTGTAAAAATTTACATTTATGGTACATTTTAGGTTTTAATAAGAATCACATTCACTATATGGCTTTTATATATTATATCATTTAATTATTTTTTTCTCCCCAGTCCCCTATCCTTTCTTAGAAAGAAATCAATTCTAAGGGAGCCTAAAAAAAAAAAAAAAAAAATTCTAAGGGAGCCTATCTGAAGAGATAAAGGCTCCATATAAGAGCCCAGTTAGGCAGGACAACTGTCCTTTTTATCACACTTCTTTTAATACTTAAAAACTGTATGTTCCCATACTCTAAATTGACAGCTATTTTGCAAATTGTTACAGAGTTTAAATATTAAGGCTGGGACTGAACACATTAAGAAATTAGCATCTCAGTGATCAATTCTGGTCTCTTTTTTGTTTGTACCTGGGATCAAATTCAGAACCTTGTACTTGCCAGGCAAGTGCTTAATCCACTAAGCTATCTCCTCAGACCTACAGAGAAATTTTCCAGATTTATGTGCCCTTGCTCCCCAGTGTCCCTCTTCTTAAAATGGTGATTGAGACTGGGTGTGGTGGCGCACCCCTGTAATCCCAGCATAATAGGAGAATCACACTGTACACCCTGTAGATCCTGCTGTAAATTAAAAACAAACAAACAAAAAAATGAATGAAGCCAAGAAACAAAAACTTTGAAAAGGCATCATAGAAGTAAGAAACTTCTCTCTTCTACCCCAGAGAACGCGAGTGGCAGTAGTCACAAAGAACAGAGCTGAGCCTTTTATTCCATGTTCATGGCTGCATGGGCTTTGATCAAGAATTTCCTTCCTATTAAGTATGGTTATTTCCTAGTTCATACACTGCACTGATAAGCACCATCCTGGATAGAACTTGGATAGCTCGACAGAACTTCCTGTACCTGCTGAATATGTACCATGTACGCTGTGGGGTTCCTCAGTATGGTCCTTACTAGCCATACAACAGTGAATCAATTCTACAGAGAAGATGCTGCTCCAAAGCCACAGCCTCTGCCCTAGCCAACCGCCTCAGGAAACTGCATCACTTTTAAGAGAAAGAACCCAGGAGCAAACTTATCGCTACTGTGAGAAAAGGAATTCAGGGGACAAGTCTACAGATTATAGTGTACAATATAATTTCTATGAATAAACTATAAAGACCTTGCTTACCTTTTCTTCAAAATGATGATTCCCAGAATCATATTGGCAATTAGAGAACCCTGCAAAAGGAGAAAACAGTGATGGAGTTTTAGTGCAAGTGAAAGAATTAACATAGTTCAAAGATGAAAAAACATGGAATGGAGGAGGATGAGATGAACAATTAATAAGGCTCAGTTATCACAATAGCAAAAAATCTAGACCATAAACATTCATCATATGAAATCTTAAGACATTTTAGAGATGACAATAAGAATAAGAGTAAGAATAAGTGACTAGTTTATTTCACTTATTATTATTGGTAACTGGTCATAGTTGAGGTTATGGCTAACAGGCACAAGTAAAACCATAGACTTGTTTTTTATCAACTTTTCTATCTGTCTAATTTCTAAGACTTTGCATAAGCTTTGGTCCACTTTCGGTCTAAGTGAAAGAAGTCATTCAAGCATCTCTCTCTTCTCTGGGCTTGTGACAATCAATCAAAAGGTGTTTATTGAAAGAGTTCTCCATGTTCAATGTCTTGAAGATCACCTTAATAATTACGATGAGCTCTGGAAAGCCTTTTCAGGAATAATACATTCAATCTCACAAAAATCTCAGGCCACATGGAAACAGTATTCTAGTCATCACTCAGTTTTCATCCTTCTGCAGGCCTACCCATATATCCCTTGAAGGCATCCCTGCTCTTCTGGGTATTGTTCTTTATATACAAATTAAACTTGGATCCAACATCATACTTAGGGAAAGACAACTGATACTACTTAAGAAATTATCTTCCTTAAGAAATTCATTTTATTATCTTAGGTCTCTGTTTAAAACAAAAAAAAAAAGAAAGAAACAAGAAATGAGAAATACAAGCTAAATATCCCTAATCTGAAAATCAGATGCTCTAAAATCCCAAAGCTTTCTGAGCTCCTATCTGATAACTCAAATAAAAAATTTCACACTATGAACCTTAGTTTCACGTACAGAATTATTAAAACCGTTGTATAAAATTTTCTTCAGGCTATGAATGTAAGTTACACATGAAGGTATAACAATTCTGTTTAGATTTGGGTTCCATCCTTCATGTCTCATTATATACGTACAAATATTCCCGAATCCAAGCCACTTCTGTTCCCAAGCATTTCAGATAAGGAGTATTTACCCTGTGTTTAGTTCACATTCCAAAAGTAAACGTAATTTTTGGAGACACAAAAAATGACAGGAAATAAGGTCAATGACATCAATAGCAAATTTGATTATAAAATCAGTAAGACAAATGAAAATGAAGGTAAAATTTGTTTCCCAGGAAACTTACTTTACTAATCATCCAATTAGGCTTTAGGTAAGGAATAATCCAGGATAGTAGAACTTGCTTTGTAGCTCAGTCTAGCCTTGAACTTGAGATTCTCTTGCCTCAATCTGTTACGTGCTAGGATTAGAGGTACATACCACCATATCTGGTTTTTGCAAATCTATTGCTATCCTCAAGAGTATTATTATTATAATGTCTTTCTATTTTTTTCCATCTATTGATCTACCTACTTAATTACACTGTTCAGAGGAGCATGCACAAGTGGGCCAACAGTACTTACAGATCTAAATATCATATGCAGGGGCATGGCAATGTTAAGATTCAGGGCATAGTTGTTCACCACGCTGACAGTAAAGAACATGGTTACCATCACAGCATAGTACCTGAAACACAGAAAGATTAGCAAATCACACAGAATCAATTGTATTCCCAAACAATCATAGAAAGATAAATATATTTTTGGTTTAAAAAACTGCTCCTCTATTTTAAAACATTACATCATTATTATTATCACATGAATACTGTGTACATAACATAGTACTTCATAAAGCCAAACAGGGGAAGAATTAGAATTATAAAAAATGTTTAAAGAAATACTATTTTAATGTTTTTCAAGTATACACAGCAACTTAAAACTATGTTTTAAGAATAACCATAGAAAGCCTGGGATATAGCTTAGCAGTGTAGCACCTGCCGGGCAAGTGTGAAGTCCTGAGTTTGATTCCTAGCACCAAAAATAAATAAATAAATAAATAAATAAATAACCAATCAGAGCCACTCCTACGTAACCAGAGAATATTTTTTAAATGAAGGGATAAATCTCATTATATTAATTCTTTGTATATAATTTTATGGATAGCTTACGAAAATGGCCAATTCTCCTAAATATCTCCTCTATTTACTCATTTACACTTCTATTTTTCATTGTTTCTAAAGCAATGATCTACTATGTCAAAACTTACGTTCAGCCCAAACTGTTAAAATTATCTCACATTCTGAACAAATGGCTTCCAAGTTAATGAGGATATCATTTGACTTTACATAGAGTTGTTATTTAAAAAAAAAAAAAAAAAAAGAGTCCAGTGGCCAGCCAGATCACTCAGTGGACTAAAGCGCCTGCTTAGGCAGAACACAGCAGCCGGGGTGATCCCTGGTACACCATGCTGGTCCTGCCCCTGGGACGTGCTAAGATGGTGACTGAGCCTGAGTGTGGTGGCACACGCCTGTACTCTCAGCTCTTGGGAGGCTAAACACAAGCAGATCACTATGAGTCCGATCTACATAGTGAGACCCTGTACTAAATACATTTTTTTTTAAAAAAAGGTTCATGTTATTTGAAAGTTTATTGATCCTAAAAGGATAATAAAAGCTTAAAAAAATTCCAGCAAACATAGTAACTTTGAAGATAAAGGGATATACACAAATAGAAATTTTGAACAAATAATTGAATTTGTCTAGGAAACACAAGATGCTATTCATACATATTAGTTTAAATCATTTTGCCATTATTTAATATCAGTAATTTTATGGTTCAACTTGATATATTCAATAAAAGAAAAATATTCAAAATAACTAGCTAGGGGCTGGGGAGATGGCTCCGTGGTACAAGCGCCTGCCTGGCAAGTGCAAGGTCGTGAGTTTGAACCCTGGTCCCGCAAAAAAAAAAAAAAAAAAACTAGCTGAAGAATGCAAGGCAAATGTAAATAAGTGACTCCATGTTTTCTAAGAAATGTATTACTATCCATTTTCCTCTTCTCCACATTTGAACAATGTGACAAGACTGAATCCTAAGTTATCTTCCCCAACCAAATCCTATCCTGTCTTGTGGTTCGATGTGAGCTACACACCACAGAAGTCCACAAAGCCAGCACTGTGTTAAAAGTCTAGAAAGCTTGAGGACCTTAACAAATAGAACATAGTATCTCATACATGCAAAATCACTTGCAACTGCTCCTTTACAACTTTTAAGTAGTATGTTACAAGGCTTCACACCAAATTTTTGGTCTTGTCTTGAAGAGATCCCATTGGGAGACAAAGAGTTCATCCAGGTCTTCCAGGATAATTAATTCAACTACTCCACATGGTTGTCTACAAAACACTACCTAGAAAGCAATTATGAGGATGAATGACATGAAAAATTTTAATTATGGTTTCAGATGCAGAAAAACTACAGCCAACATAAATTGCACACATACAAGATAAGGTTTTTAGGGCAAGATCATGGGGAGCCTCAAGAGCAGGATGGGAGATCTGGGTTTCATTTTGAGTATCATGTGAGTAGAGCATGTTAAACAATTGAAGTTGAAAGGGATGAAAAGCTAAGAGGCACCAGTTAGGATATTACTATAAAAGTTATGCTGATACTGAATATGTTCCTGACACATGCTAGTGGTTGAAGAAACTGGATGAGATAATGGCCAGAGGCAAAAGAAGGTCAGCAGAAGTTAAGAGACTCCTGGACCTCTTAGTGAGATTAAAATAGTAGTCAGCTGCCAAAGAAAACTTTCTGCAGATACTAAAGCCAATGAGAACCAAAAATGTATTCAGAATATTCAGCATAGCATTAAGAAATTTTAGAAAAGGATGCCTCATGTAACTTATACAGATATCACCTCTAGACTTTTTGAAAGAACCAAATGTGCCATACCTTATTGGGATAACTGGTGGCTTCCGTCCCAAATCAGCTTCAAAAAGAAAGCCTTCCACAGCAATAAATAAAAATTGTGCAAATGTCACGATGTTCCCACATCCTGGATGCTTCCTACATAGAGAATAACAAGACAAAATAAGGCACAGAAACTGAGATAAGGAGCACTAAAATGTGTTACATTTACAGAGCCAAAATAATAAGAAGGGTAGATTTCTACTACTGCCTTCCTGGATCTGGCTTTTCACATCCCATGGATCACACACATTTTGTGTTATACCACCTGAGAATGTCAAGACTTTCTTGTTCATTCTTCACTAGGTATAGCAGGCCACATGTGAGAATTACTCTACTTTACTGGTTGCTAGAACACAGCGTTTCTAGTAAACTACAGGAAACTGGTTCTGTGTTCCTACTGAGATCCTCACTTAACCAAAAGGCCTTTAGTTAGAAGCCTGCTTAGCTTAGGTAGCAAATCCCAAGGACAGGTATGCTGGAAATTATCCTTGAATTATTTCTCCTGAGCAGGACACAGTAGGAATATTGCTTAACATAGTGTCCCCAAAGGCAGAAAAACTGGTTCTCTGGATGGGGGAAGACCTTACTCTTTTTGCAAGTTATTAGGCACACATCTGTTCACAAGCCAGCAAACCTCCAATGTATCTAATGTGGAAGTGATTAAGAAAAATATCTGAAGTTTTCTGAGATTGAGGCCAATACATTTGAAAAGAATTGAGAAATACTGCTCTGGTCCACTGTTTTCTATGACCTTTAACCATGTATAAATTTATTGGGCATTTAAGAACTGTTTGTAGAGTTCAACTGATCCTCTTCAGTGATCTATGTACAAGGTAGGGAATCTTCCACAATGACTATTAGGAACACATTTACAGAGGAGAAAAATTCCTTCTGATATGCCTCTGGGGGCACTATAAAACTTAATCACGTGCAGTGTTGATGGCTTTCTTGAGCTTGTCCTTCCCTCAGCTCTGCTCTGCCACTGCAGCAAGGATGAAGCAGGCAGTGCCCAGACTTCCCTTAATACCAATGTGCATTAGCTTCACATTTTGTCTTTACATTTACCAAAGTCAGGACATAGAGGGATTGATCTGAACTATTACATATCAACACAATGTGACATAGCAAAAAGAACTCCATTTTCTACTGGTGGAACAATATTAAATAGCAAGGCCAAAATACACACATTCCTAGATAGATCCACTGGCCATTAGACAAAGCTTGGCATGAACCATTGTTGCAATGAGCCAGGCTGACCACCGGAAGCAGACTGTTCACTATTCTTGGAGTGCCTCTGCCTGTCAAGTTTCCTTTCCTTGAAATGGACTCTTTTAGACTCAATTTTACATTTCTCTTTGAACATGTTTTGTTTTAAAGAAACAAGGCTAAATGTTGCGTAAATCCATAAATAATCATGTAAGCCATTTATCTCATTCAAGGAGTTAGCCTAATTACCAGGACCAGAAGAAGGAACCTTAATTTACATGGTCCCTAGCCCTTTGCTTTTCAACTCTGGCAGCTGTTCCTTGTAAGTCTACATGCTGGAAGAGGCATACTCTCTCACATCTGGTTCCACTGGCCTGGGAAGGGCCATGAGGTTCTGTACTTTCAAAAGCTTCCCACCCGATCCTAAGGTTCAGACAGAGTTGGGAAGCCTTCCTCCAGGCAGTGTGAAAGGGCTGAACATGCATGTATGTGTGGATGAATGACATATGAGTGGGATGCACAGGTGAGCTGCATGTGCAGACACAAAACTTCCGTGCTGCACAGCACTTGCCAGATCCACCTCTGTCACCATATGAGACTAGAAGTTAATGAACTTACTTAAATTTTGGCTTCCTTATCTTTAAAGTGGGAACAATATTAGTGCTCACTTCATTGGTTTACTGTAGAATAAATGAGCCAATTCCTGAAAAGCACAGTGCTTGCCACAGAGTAAAGAAGGCATCAGAATTACAATGATGACCAGAAGGGAGGTTCTTCCACATTGAAAGATTTTCATTCTAAGAATAGCAGCCTTTTAAATATCTGAACAGTTTTTCATTGTTAAAATGCAAATGATATATACTAGAGTTGTAGTAGAGAAACTACAAATGCCAAGCATGACTGAGCCCACAAAACAAATTTCTGTGTGTTCCTTTTCATTCTCTATCAAAAGCTTACAGCAATTCAATTAAAGATTGTCAAGAACCTATTTTGCTAGTTAAATTCTACCTTCAAGAGAGTTCCCAACGTGGATGATCCCTGTTTCTTGTCCTCAAAAGACAACAATGTCATGAGGGAATCTAATATGAGGCATGAAACAGTAAGAATCCTGTACCATAATAAGGATGGACCCTGTCTTACTCATCTCTGTGGCCCCAGTTTTGGGACACACAGTCTGGCTTCCTCCTAGCACAACACTGAGTATGAGAACACCTTTTTAAAAAACAAATGTGGTCTAGACTATTAGCATTTGTACAAAAGAGAAAATTTACTTCAAAAAGTGATTCACTCCACAAGCATAAGCTTTTAAAAACATCATATCTTGGGGCCAGGGAGATAGCTCCGTGGCACAAGTGCCTACCTGGCAAGTGCAAGGTCATGAGTTGGAACCTTGGTCCCACCAAAACAAACAAAAAAACCAAAAAGAACTATGCCTGTCTTCTAAAAACATCATATCTTTGTATTTTATGGTGATAGATATTATTATACCTATTTCGTTAAGTTAGGTACATCTACCAGGGCATGCAGCAAAGAAATGGAGTGTACATATACCCTTATTATTGTTAATGTTAAAATTCAGTCATCTGTAGTGTGAATTTTTAGTTCCACAGTCATCTTTATTAGTTGTCATAGACTACCCTCAAAAGATACCTCATTCCCATTAGGAGATTCCCCCACAGACACACACCCTTTGACAACTCTGACTTTTATCTCTTTTTCCATGTAATTTTTAAATCTGTACTTATATAATCTAGGTTTAAAAAAAGGCAAAACTTAGGTGTTCTGGGAAGATATTTTTAAGAAGATATATTGTTGTACAGCTATTAGTGGATTTTTTTTTTTTGAGTAATTCTTAAATTTCAGAGGAAAAAAGCTTCAAAATGTTGCCCTAAACTTGCTGTTCTTTTATTTCTTGAAATATTATTAACTGCAAATAGCTTCTCTTACTTTGAATTATCTTTAGTAAAAATCTGTGCTTTTATTTTTTAAGAAAGTAACTTTGAAGAGAGTAAAGTAGGCAAGTAGTTTATTCCTTCATATTTCTTTTTCTAGACATGGGAAATGTCCTTTGCTTCTACATCAGGGCTTTATTTAAACAGGAAAGATGTTTTAGACTATTTTCCCAAAGTAAGACATGCAATGCCTTGGCAAGCTAGTTTTCTGATGTATTTTCTCTTGTTTTCAAGGTGGAGTGTAATCTCCTTAAGAAAAGGGATCATATACTCATTTACTACTACCCACCTGCTGGGTACAATGCTTTGTTTGTGTATTTTATTATTAGTCTCAGTTATAGGCATACAAATCAGAAAGAAATTCTTAAATTTGCTTTTCCTTTTTCAAAAAAAAAGTTTAAAATGTTCTCTTCTTGAAAGTCACTCTAGTATTTGTATTTTGAGTTTACTTGCCACTTTTTATGGTATCTAAGAGCTCTAAGAAGCTACAGTAAAAGCACAGTTCCTGCTCCATAAACATTTATGAGCTTACCATGGTAATATCCATAAATAAGTCACAAATTCTGACCATATCTATAAAACATACCAGCTGGCTTAATGAGGACTTATCTTACTGATCTCTAACAGGAGAAGTTGTGACTTGCCTAAGAAAAATTAAGCAAAGGCTGCTCTTCAGTCTGGTGTACCACTGATTATATTAATAAATAGCATTTTATGGAAATGTAACTGCAAAAATGAAGATTTATCAAAAGATAAACAAGGAGTGATGACTTATGTATAATCTAAACATTCTAAAAAGTAGTTCTAATGCACAAAACATTTTATAAAGTGACAGTTGTCTACTTTTCTGTAACATCTCATAAAACAAAATATATCTGTACTGAAATGAAGATGTAAGACAATAAGGACAGTCAACTATCAGGGTGCTTCAGGCTTTCTAATAGGTGGGACCAAAATATAGTGACTTTAAAAAAGCATTACTTGGACACAGATGGTAAGAGTATGCCAGTCTCTGGAGAACCCAACCTTCACCCATTTTAGATTGCACCTCAGCCCAGGTGATGTCTCTGTCAGAACCTCAAGATACTGCTGGACCCTGAGAATGTCACCATGCAGGGGCACGCCTGCCAGAACTACTCCCACTACAAATGGTTCTTGCAAGACAGAGTGGACAATTTGAGAATAATCCTATTCCCACTGATGCAGCTACTAGTGATAACGTGATTCTCTCCCATATCCAGATGAAATTTCACAAAATGAAAAAGTTTTTATGTTGTGAGTCTCAGAACTATGGAAGCAAAGGATTAAGTAAGCTGGTTTCAGAAAGAAGACTTGGTAATGGACATACGTCACCTGCCAAAGTGAGTTGCCAATCAGCACATGACAGAAGAGCAAGACGATGATCCTCGTGTTTATTACTGACTCAGATCATGTGACACTGAAGCACACACAACAAAGTGTTAAGTATGGTAACCGTGAATTCTGCTTTATTATTCCCCACATCTGCTGTGTTATTCATAAAAGTCTGGTCATAGTATTTGTATGATATCTAAAACTAATGCTTTAATTAAAATTACATGTCTCACATCAAGAGTTTCTTTCAACCCTTAAAAAAAAAAAAAAAGAACTAGCCAGGTGTGGTGGCTCACACTTGTAATCCCAGTACTCGGGAGGCTGAGGCAGGAGCCTGGGCTACAAAAGTGAGCTCAAGACCAGCCTCAACTGCATAGTGAGACCCTGTCTCAAAAAGACAAAAAAAAAAAAAAAAAACCTCCAAGAAAAGAAAAACTTCAAAACTCAACTTTATTACTCCTTCCTATGATACTATACTCTCTGTAGTCTGGTATACTACTTGTCTCAGTTAGAAAAGACATGCAGAAACATGCATGCTAGTGTTTTTGTTTTTTCCTAAGTTTTAGGAAGTAACACAATAGACTTTGCTCTATGATTACAGAGTTTTATGTAACATCTCTGCCTTCTAGGTAGTGCAGAACCAATAATGCACCTGTAGAAGTCATTTATATATAGGAAATCTGGCAGGCTATAAATGTACTTTCATCTTAATTATTTAATATTTAATTTCCTATTAAAATTTTTATTTTAAAAAACTACAAAAGACACACTGCCATCAACACTCCTCCAAATACCTCATTTAAAACACATTTATCCCATCTTTATTGCCACCTTATGAAGCACTTCTGGAAGTCCTCTTTCATGAATATCTTTGCTACTGTATGTGTGCTTTTTAAAAAAATAAATTCAGGGACTATTGCTGCACAGTGTCATCCATAGGAAATGTATCTATTGACTGCTCAAGTTCAGAATTAACAGGGAGGTGGAAAGATACTGGGTTAGGACTTTAGACACTTTGGCTCCTGGTTGCTGCTGACAAGGGTAGTGAAAAATTACCTAATATTTTGGAACCTGTTCCACTTTTGGCAAAAGAACAGGTATAACTCTTGTCCACAGGAGTGTTTGGATAGCCAGTGGAGATCATACGTACATTGAAAGCACCATAGATACTGTGTAACATCAGGGAAAAAGAAGCCAATAGGCAAAGTGACTTGAAAATGACACCCCACCACTAGTTCATAAGTTAAGAGAGAACTTATTAACTTTGAGTTTTTTAAAAATACTGACCCTATATTGGGTGTGGTGGCAAGCACCTGTAATCCCAGCTCTTGGAAGGCTGATCACTAGAGTCTGATCTAGTAGCGAGACCCTGAACACTCTGTAGACTCTTCCCTAAAAAAATAAAATAAGAAAAAGAAAGTACTGGCCCTTTTCCATGTCACTTGTCTTATTGCTAAGTTTCTGTGCTAGGAGCTGTGCACATTTCCATTCAGCATTATTTGCAAGTCAAGCTAGTTTTTCTCTGAGAAATCAGTATATCCACTCTCAGTTTACAGTTACACCTCAAAATGCATGTTTCCCAATGTAAAGATGGCAGTACTTTAAAACTGGAAAAACTCTCAGATCACTTGGACCAATCTTTTACGTAAGTAATTTATCTGTTCTCCACTGAGATGTATGTTTGTGCAAAATACTTATAATCCTGTATACAGTTAATAAAACCAATGTTTTGCCAAACGGATGTTAGTAAAAATGAAACGGCAGCGTGTACAAAATCGGACTACTTTGTAATTCAAAAAGCTTTGCTGGTCAGGCAAGTGCCAACAACAGGAAGAACAGAAGTTGGATGGGAATTAAAGGAGAGGGTGGCTCAGTGGAGGAACCTTGAGTGATGCCGCTAATCCTCTGGACCAGGCACTCGAAAAACTCTCCAGACTTCAGCTCCCGGAGTGTAGAAACCGGGTGACGACAGTAGTACAGCACTCAGTGTGTTCCCCTCACCCGGATGCTGTGAAACTATTAGGCGGGACAGCGGCGGCGCTCGGGACTGCAGTTTGGGAGCACAGGGCGTCCTAGGCTGTGCAGACAGGAGCAGGGCTTAGTCCGTCCACCTCCGCTCTACTATTCTCAAACCAGCCCCCGTTGTCGGGATGGGGCCGGCGCAGGTCACTCACCGGGCCAGTAGCTCTAGGAAGATCACGTTACTGCAGCAACCTGCGAACACCAGGCCCACCGCCAGGGCTGGGCGCATGGCTGAGGCAGTGGAAGAGGAATGAGCGCGCGAGGGAAGCACCCGCTTCTACCGCTACCCCAGAAGGCCTGCAAGGCACATCGCCACGGTTCCGGAGCTCTCTCTGCCGTCGGACCGCCGCGCTTCTCCCTTCCCCTACGACTGCCACGGACCCCACCAGCGGAGGAACTGTAGTTCCCCGTCAGACGAGGCCCCATTCATCCGAGGGGGCGTCCCAGCCCCGGATGGACTACATATCCCAGCATGCCGCGCACCCATTGGTCTGGCTCAGAGTTGGCCCGCCTTCACTAGTTTCACAGTGGGTGAAGTTCCTAAAAACATCGCGAGATCAGCAGCCGTGCGGCCTGACGGGAAGTGAAGTTCTCAGGCTGTGTTTCTAGAGAGGGCCTGACTATCAGAATGCTGGCTGGTGCAGTACAGCTATTTAAGACTTCGAGCTGTTCTTTAAGACTTTGAGAACAGCTCTGAAAAGGCCAGATGGTTCAGCCTCTGCACCTCTGGATTCACTGTGCTTTTCGAGAGATATTTAGATGAATTACGAGGTTCACTGGGAGCTGTCCTTTAAGAAAAAGATATTGAGGGCCAGCGAGATGGCTCAGCAGTCTAAAGTGCCGCTTAGGCAAGCTTAGGCAACCTCAGGGACTGCAGTTCAATCCCCGGCACCACATGACGCGCCAGCTCCACCCCCAGGGCAGGCTGAGCCAGTCATTAAAAAAAAAAAAAAAAAAAAAGACTTCGATTCAGTCTCACTAATTCAGTCTCATCATAGATAAAGATGGGAAGGAGCAGTAATGCCTACCTTATGTGATGGATGAGTGTTTAAAGATATGGTCTATCAAAGCCTAAAACAGCAGTTCTCAACCTGTGGGTCACAACCGCGGCGAAGGTTGAACGACCAAAACACAGGGGTCGCCTAAAGCCATTCCAAATCATAACTGTAGCAAAATTACAGTTTTGAAGTAGCCACCAAAATTATTTTTTGGTTTGTGGTCACTGCATTAGAAAGGTTGAGAACCACTGGCCTAACACCACAAGTGTGTTGCTTTGTTAGAATTCTTGCCCAGGCACTCAACACACAAACTGACTGGTATCCATTCTAAGGTAAGGACCTTCTTCACTTCATTTCTAACATATTTCCACATGGCTATGGCTCCAGGTGAGCACTCATTAAATACTCAATTTAACTGGTGGTAGACGCGATTCATATTAGTGCTTGAGCCTATGTGTAATGCTTGTCCCTACTCTCTTTTTAAGGGAACGGTTCACAAATTATAGAATCCATTAGAATTCTTGTGGTGAGTGTTAAAATACAGGTTTCTAAACCTCACATACAAAGTTGCAGACTCAGTAGGTTTTCAGTGGGTCACGATAATCTTCGCTTGCAACAGGCACTCCCAGATAATACTGATGTGGTGTCTAGGCCACAACTTGGGAAAACCAATTTCGAGGCACGTTGTGTATCTTGACAACCTCAGACGGTTTATTCTCTCAAAAGTAAACAAAATAATAAGCATTTTAAAGCCCTACTTATCTTTCCATCGTGTATTTTGTTATTGTATTGAATTAGAATTTAAACGTATAATATGCTAAGTTGCTAGGCAATAGCGCAAACACATACACTAGGCATTGGAAAACAGAAAATATTATAAATATATTTATTGCTTCCACCAAAAAATGACTCATGTAGAGTAGACAAGGTATGAAAAATACCTGACAAAACAGTGTAGTTCTATCCTACCATAGGTATATAGTAAGTGCTATGTGATTAAAACCTTTGAGAGCTAGGGTGATAGCTCAATGATCTAAGTGCCTGCCTGGCAAATGCAAGGACCCAGCTTCAATATGCGCTGTGCTAACCACCAAAATCAGGCATGGTGGCACACACCTGTAATCCCAGCACTGGGGAGGCTGAGACAGGAGAATTGCCATGAGTCCGAGCTATATAGTGAGACCCTATATTAAATAAGATTAAAAAATTTAAAATTAAAAATAAAAGAAATAATTTTAATAGCTCATATTACAAATGTTACAGAAATTTAGTTGGAAAGAGAGGGAAAGGTGCCTCCTTTTCATAATTAAATATCCCATTGCTGATATAGCCATTTTTGACAGAAGCACCCAAACATTGATAATTTTCAAAGTGTCCCAAATGATCTGACTCTGAAGCTAAAGTTGAAACTACTGAAATAAAAGCAAGCAACATCTTTTTTTTTTTTTTCCAATTCTTTTATTGTTTAAATTTAACAATGGTTATATTACATATTTTCATCCTCGGATCAGTTTAGATTAATACATATAGGTATATAAGATTGATCAAACAACTAAACATTAACCTTTCTAAA
>PVJA010009185.1:12439-61495 GCA_004027025.1 Myocastor coypus | reverse complement strand
ATTTATTTATTTATTTATTTATTTATTTATTTATTTGGTACAGGGTCCTGCTACACAGGTCAGACTCATAGTAATCCTCCTGTGTGAACTTCCCCGGCTCTGGGATTATAGGTATGTGCCACCATCACTGGTTCAAGTGACCAGTCTGGCATGCTCTGGTTTTCAGTGTTTGTTTCCAGGGAGGACATAGCATTCAGACTGCTGTGCTATCTGCCCAGCTCAAGTCTTTCATATAACTGTGGATTGTTTTTTGAAATTATACTAATTTTCAGAAAATTGGGGTAGATTCAAAACCATGGAAACTTCCCATACTTTGCTATATTACAAATTACATTACCTTGCTCTATCTTGAATGGAACTTCTGACTAGGGATGGTACAGCACCATTCATTGGTCATTTGGAAAATTCTGTGTTACATAAATTTTCTAAATTCTGACATATTTTATTATATTATATTAAAATAATTCAAAATCACATTTGTCAACATCACCAGGATCTTACAAGAAAGACTAAGTGTTTGAAAGTTGCCAGTGTCTTAGCAGCAGATGTTTCTGCCTTTGTGTGTGTAAAGTCGCTTATAGTATTACTCTGCTAGTTTTGCATCATCAGTGCAAACACCAACAGAATGAAAAAGGTAGATAGTCTCATATCTTAGCAATGTTATTTAAATAGTTCTGACCTCATAAAGTTCCCAAAAGCATTTTGGATAATACCCAATATTTGTCTGAAAAGTTCTGTGTTAATTTAAATGCTTTAAAAAAAAAGAGTTGCATATACTCAGTTTCTGTATCCTTGTGAAGGCATTGTCAAGGCAAGCTTTGTGTGGCTCCATTCCCTACTGATCCTCCAAGCTGCCTGACTTTCCTTTTCTATCTTTAAATCCTATACTCTCTAAGTCATGCAAGTCAGACATCTTGGTCACTCCTGATTTTTATTTGCACTTTGCCTCTTCTGAGGGGCTAAATTTACTCACTCAAGTGTAGTCTTTCCTGTTCAGTTCTATCAAGATTTAATGTGAGTCATCGGAGTGTCAGAGAATTGATTACAATCCGATTTTTCACCCCAGCTCTCTCTCCTCTTTCACAATCTATATGGATTCTAGGATTAGTGTCTGAAAAGAAAGTTTAGGTCATTCAAATTTAGAATAAGAATTTTTGTATCACATATCTCACCATGTGAATGACCATGGAAAATTGCTTGGGGTCTCTGTGCTGCAGTGTCTTCATTGTAAGACAGTTTTAAAGTAAATAGCTACTATATTTGCTGGTAGGATAAATGGATCACATATCCTGCTGTGTAACAATTTCTTTTTTTTTTTTTTTTTTGGTTTTTGGCCCAGCCTCTTATTTTCAAGAACTATTCTTGAGAGAATGACAGTAACTGAGTTTACACCAGGAGCAGTACATATCAAAAAGACAAGAAATGTGTAACAATTTCTTAATTCATATTTGCACTCTTTCAATTTTTACCCTAGCCTCACACCATTGCACTGAAAGCATTAGCTGACATATTATCACTATGTCCTTAACTTGCCTTTATTCTGTTACAAGGCTGTATCATAGTTTCTGAAACACAACTGATACATGATAATTTTTAGTCACATAAAGAAAAGTTAGGTCTGATATATCTATAAATGTAAACTTTTCTGATTTTATTACTGTCCACATTTAAGTCATCCATCTTCATTCTTGAAGATCATATTCATTACCAGATGATTATTTTATTTTATGTATTTAATACAGGATTGACAGAGTCTCACTACACAGATTGGATTCATTGTGATCCTTCTGTTTTCAGCCTCCCAAGTGCTGACAGGCATGAGCTATCACACCCAGTGTCAATCGCCTTCTCAGTACTCCATGAGGGTGAATTGGCATGGCACACTGGACTGAGCCCTGGTCCCTACATCTGCCTAAGTAGGTGTTTTAATCCACTGAGCTATCTGGCAGGCCCTCAGATGAGTTTATCCTATATAGTTTAATATATACTATTTGCACAGTACAAAAAAATTAGCCTGTGAATATGTTGCCTTCAAATTAGCAAAGACCAGGGCCGGCCCAATAGCTCAGTGGACTAAAGCAACTGCTTATGCAGAGCACAGTGTGCTAGCCCCACCTTGGTAAACTGAGATTAGGATTGAGACTGGGTGTGGTGATGCACACCTATAATCCCAGCATTTGGGAGGCTGCAAACAGGAGAATCTACAAGTCCGATCTACGTAGTGAGACCTTGTGGACCCTGTCCTAAATAAGAAAAAAAAAATTAGCAAAGACTCTTAGCACATGTTTAAAATACATTTTTTTTTTGTCTTTTTGAGACAGGGTCTCACTATGCAGTTGAGGCTGGCCTTGAGCTCACTTTTGTAGCCCAGGCTGGTCTCGAACCGCAATGATCCTCCTGCCTCAGCCTCCCGAGTGCTGGGATTACAGGCGTGCGCCACCACGCCCGGCCTAAAAATACATTTCTTCTAAAGCCCTATATAGTCACCTTAAATTACCTATGGATGGGTTTGATATAGGCTGGAGAAAGTCCTTCAAATTCCTGAAATTATTCATAATGTTAGTGAATGTTATACATGCATTTTTTTTGGTGGTGAGGATCAGGGAGGAAATGTATTGCTCTAGTCAAAGTCTCAAAGTTTTTGATGACCTACACATATAAAAATGACTACTGTAGAAGGTGGCAGGAAGCAGAGTAGGGAGTTTCCAGGTTCTGGGTCAGTCTTAGTGGGATGTACTTTTCAGCAGGCAAGATTCTTGGAGCATGGTAAGTCACACAGTGAAGGTAATCATGTTATACTTAGGGTTGAACTGTAAAAATTAAGTCTTGGAAGCTCATAAACTTAACACAAGTGTCTGACCCTTCAATAACCACCTACAAGTAAATCATCAGTGTGAAGTGCTGTTACACCCAGGCTTCTGCAGAGAGTCGCTTGGGACTTTTGCCAGCAGTGTTGGGGCTTGGAGAGCTCCTATGAGTATCATAGCCTTGGGCTTAGTTCCTTTGGCACAGGTCTCATGAATTTCTTTCTTTCTTTCTTTCTTTCTTTCTTTCTTTCTTGCTGGATTTCTGTTTGCACTATGGGCCCTTTTATTTTTACTTTTAGTCTAGACATCAGAACAGATTTAAAAATAGAATATCACAGCTGCCCCTTTTTAGAAAATCCTAAGTAGAGAAAAAAGAGCTGTATTTTGACCTGCTGATACCTTTTGAAAACATATTTGTTACTGGAATGTTTTTATCATGTTCTTTTGGAACTTTATATTGACTATAGGGATAGATGAACTAAAATTCAGTTTGGTTAGATAAAATAAAGTATCTAAATGTAAAATTACAACCAGATAAGTCATAAATGGCAAAGATCCAAGAAAGAGTGAGAAAACCAAAACTATTCCAAGCTGAAATGATAATTCACATATTTGATCTGAAATTCTGTTTGTACTTAAGTACCAGACCAAACTGGGGCTTGGGACTCAGTTCTGTCTTCGTAGGCCCATGGCTTGTCCCCATTTGTCCTTGTTTGTACTCACTGCCAAAGAATGGTGCTCACCCCTTTTCTACTCTCAGAAATGTCTCCTCATTTAGACAATAACTGATGTAGACATTTTCTGGCCACAGCATGGGTCCATGAAGGCCCCAAGAATTATGAAAATAAGGAGAACTAATTAAAAACCAAAGAAAAAGTGATACTGAGACATACTGGCAATACGCTATTTTAATTTTTAAAAGAAAGGAAAAATAAAACAGAATTTCAAAACAAGATCATAGAGTAATAATAATACATTGTGTATTGTTGTCTTTAGAGTAGTTACTTAAGGTACAAGACACAGGCATGAGATATTATCCAAACACTGTCAGCAAAATCTTTCTTTTCGATGAACTAATTCTTATATGTTGGAGAACATAAAGAAGACTAAACTTGTAACTTTTATAGGTAAATCAATCCAATTTGAGACCACAATCCTCATAAGTGAAATAAATCAGACCCGTATGGGCCATACACGTTTGTAGAAGCATAAAGACCTAGCTTTGATGAAAGATCACAGAGTACATTGCTTTTAAGGTCCAGCACTGTATTGGAGAAGTGGAGCACAACTGTACAGAACATCCTGACCCAGGCATTCAGTGCTTTTGGTGGACTTGTCCTTACTTAATGATCTGTGCAAAAGGCCAAGATCTTCTCCACGGAAATGGAAAAATGCCTCAATGACCAAGTTTTTATCTTTGTGTGTTTTTTTTTTTTTTTTTTTTTCATTACTGCATGTGTGTGAGTTTTTCTGGTTAACTTAGGGACAGCTATATTGGTGATCTGCAGGTTGGACCACCAGTAACTCTACAGTCTGAAGCTTTTAACAAGGTGGTTTGGGTCTAGTTGTCCTCTTAAAGCCTTAGTAATCATGGGGTGGATTTCTAGAATTTGTGATTAACTTACGATCCACTGGGATTATGGGTGATCCAAGGCTATGATTATGAGTCTGAGTATTGCTGGGATTATGGATGTGAGCGTTACACGCAGCCTGAGGCCTATAGTCTGAATGTACCATAAGAAAGACAGATAGAAAGACTTCCTCTTTTGCTCCTTGAGCCACCATGAATGAATGTTCTCTGCTCTGTGCCACTCTGCCTTGAAGCCAGCCAAGTATCAACTGAAACCTCCAGTAACTGAGAGATAAATAAACCTTTCTTTCCTTCATTTTGGATGTTGGACGTTTTTTCCCAGCAAACAGAGAAGAGTAACTGAGACACAAGGGACATGTTTTAGTGTGTTTACCTGATTATTGACCATGCATATCTTTTGTAAATAAAGTAGAAATTATTACAGTGAGTCAAAACAAAAGTATTACCAAACACTGAGAATAATATCTACCTTGACATTAATTAACAAAAACATCTGCCTTTGTATAATCTGGTGTCATTCTTTTTATCATTTAAATTAAGATCTCTAGTTTTCTCTTCTTTCCAGTGACAGCTTCAAAGATAGAAGTTTTGAGTTTTTATTTCTTAATAATTTTTTTTTACTAAAATTATCAGGTGTATACGTGGTGCTAATTTGGGAGTGAGCTTCATTCTTTGCACTGGGATTACACTCTCATCTTATCTGACCTAGGCAGATGTGTGGGTGAGTGACAAGGTGTGGTCCTGCCATTTGGTGCTCCTTTTCTCTAAAACTAGAAGTGAAATTGATGTATCATCTAAGCTGAACACTATCTACCTCTCAGCAGTTCTGTTGAAAGTTTTCTTCTTTTCCTAAAGGAAGTATTTTCCTTCTGTCTGTTGCTCAAGTTCTTTGGACATTGCGATTTAAGCTCTTCGCAATATATCTTACAATAAATCTTTTTGGACGAAAAGAGAGTTTCTGGTTGTAGGAACCAGAATTTTAAAATGAATAGTTTTGAAAACTGACTAAAATATGGGATTTGAGGAGAATTAATACTGTTTTTTACAATGCTTTGTCAAGATTTTCTGCCTATATTTCACATTCTGTGAATCAGCTGAAGTATATCTTTCTCCTTTCTTTTGCTTCACTTACTCATTCTAGGCCATGTGTAACAGCTGTAAAACCTGTGATTCTCCCTTATTCATATGTTTAAAGTATTTGTAGAATGAGCAGAAGAAAAGAATAAATAAATGTGGGCCATATGGGGCCATACTGATAAGTTCCTGTATTGAAGAAATGGCTAAAGCAAAACAAGAAATGCTAAAAGATGGGAAGACACTACTCAGTGTTCTGCAGACTATTTGTCGATATCTTGTCCATGACAACATTTCGTAGGAGCCCATGGAAGTGATTTGGATAAATGCCCTCATTGTCCAGTTGCATGAAGACCAGTGTGGTTGTACGTGGGTGCCGACCTCTACATGTATTAATTATGGCTATGTGTCACATGCATATATTTACCTAGAATAAACACCTGGCTCTGGGAGGCATGTTTCTATCAGAACCCTGTCTGTCCATGGGGTTTAACATTTGCTTGGGGAAATGTGGCACTCTATAGGCAGTAGTGTAGTTGGGAGTAGAAGAATGTGCTTTATGATAGTGATGCCTGTGTAAGACAAGGTAAGAATCAATTTTTTGCACAACTGGTTTCAAGCCACCATAAAATGGTGACTGGTATTGAGCCAAGGTTACTATTTCCTTACCAAGTTTCATATACAGAACCGCTGGCATAAAAGATTCGAATTTCTAAATATGTGAGAAAGATAAGTTCACTTAGAATAGAAATTGGAGCTGGGCTGAAGGGAACATACATAATTGAGGTGCCAGGGGGTCCAGGACTGCAGATAACTGTAGTTTCATTGCTTCATGTATGTGAAATTTGTGTAGGCTAAGACAGATTTACTATGTTCTTCTTTGCTTGCATTGAGCAATGACACACCAATTATCACTGTTCAAATCACTTAGTGCTCGAATTACCATTTATTCCTAAGTGTGTGCTTTTGATTTCAGCATCTAGCATCAGAGGAGAGCTTAGAAAATTATGTATGGCTAATGGCTAAGAGCTCCTTCAGCCTCCTTTGATAACAGTTCTGCCCTTATTGTATTCATGTTTTTTACATGAATAAAAATAAATAAGGAGAAGTAAGTAAGTTAATGATACGAAGGCTTCTGATATATTATCCTTGGTTAAATCTGTGTCTGCCTGTATTTATAACTGCTTTAGGTCTGTGGCAGATTATATAATCACAATTGAATCTCAAGAGGAATGCTTCCTGGCTTGCCCCCACTTTCCAGGCTGATTCATGTCCCAAAAAAGGCAGAGTTAAAGTAACCTGAGTGGAGTGTGACAGGGCCTGAAGCTGAGTTGGTTCCTGGTCTGTCAGTGGGTGCAGATCACCACAGGCGGAGGTGAGCATGGCAGAAAAGGACTTTTTGATGTTAGCTGCGGGGCCACCTAGGTGTGCAGGCCAGTAGAGCATTGTGCTTTTGGGGGCATAAGAGGTCCACTGAGGTCCTTGTCAGTAGGACAGCAAAATTGAGCATCTTATCATGATTCTGAAATCACAGATACTTTTAGACCTTCACTTCAGTATCAATGAAAGTACTAAATTTTCCTGAGGACTTTGTCCTTCATTAAAAATGAACACTTCACTTTTTCATATTCTATCTTTTTGTGTTTCTTTCATTTTTATTAGTAATGCAAGTTTCAACACACAGTAATTACATTCATTTGGGAAACGAGTCATATACAGGCTTCACCTTTGGGGGTTTCCATCCAAGAGAAACCGTGAGACAGTTAATCTGCTGCATCTGATTAACACTGCTTGGCATAATGGTCTTATGACCCATTTGTCTTTCCTGTAAATCTTACAGTTTTATTCTTCTTTATTATATATATATATATATATATATATATATATATATATATAATCACATTTTCTGTATACATTTATTTGTTCATGAGGGGCCAGAGAGATATCTCAGGGGCACAAATGTCTGCCTGGCAAGTGCAAGGTCCTGAGTTCAATCCCTGGTTCTGCAAAACAAACAAACAAACAAACAAATAAAATCCATTTATTTGTTGATGGGCATATAGACTATTTCCAAGGTTTACCTATTGAGAAGGGTACTGTAATGCATGTGTGGGTGCATAGAATATCTTCATCTTTTCATGAAATCTATGAAAGAAAGTCATAACTGGGTCAAAGAAATTTCTAGCTTTGTATTTGTGAGGACCATAGTGCTTAGACTAATTTACATTTCCACCAACAATGCAGACAGGTTCCTTTTTCCCTGTCAAAATCTCCAGCATAGCTGGGCATGGTGGCGCACACCTGTAATCCCAGCACTCAGGAGGCTGAGGGAGGAGGATTGGTGCGAGTTTGAGACCAGCCTGGGCTGCAAAAGTGAGTTCAAGGCCAGCCTCAACTGCATAGCAAGACCCTGTCTCAAAAAGACAAAAAAAAAAAAAAAAAAAAAAAATCTTCAGCATTTGTTTTTTGATGCTTAATGTGTATTTAATTTGCATTTATATAATGGCCAAAGATGCTGAGCATATTTCCATGTACTTATTGACCGCTCGTTCTTCTGAGAAAAGTCTATTTATTTCAGTTGTGCATATTTTGGGTGGATTATTGTTTGGGTAGTCTATTTTTGTTTAGTTCTTTATATATTCTGGATATTAGTGCTCTGTTGGAGAGTAATAATATTCCCATCCTGTAGATTTTTTTTACTCAATTTTTTCATTTATTGCAGAGATGCTTTTCGATTTAATAAAATTCTATTTGTTGATTGTTAGTACTAGTTATGTGTGATTAGGGTTCTATGTGAACTCATGTTTTCAGTGGTGCAGTTTGTCATAGCTAAATTGTGAAAACAACCAAATGCCAATCAACTGAGGAACAGATAAGACATGATATTTTTATACAACAGGGTATTACTCAACTATAAAAAAGATAAAGTTTTCTTAGGTAAATGGATGAAACTGGAGGCCATACTTATAAGTGAAATAAATCATACCCTCATGTGTAAGCTTCATATTGTCACTTTGGTGTGAGAACCTGAAATATAAATAAAATCTGAAAGCTTTAGTGAATACTGTGAAAAGCAAAGAATCTGTGTAATGGGAAGGAAAAACTGGGATGTGGAAAAGGACAAAAGAAAGAAAGAAGGAAGGAAGGGGAAAAGATATATTTATGTATATAAAGAATAGCTTGGATAATTATACTGTTGAATTTGGCTGATCTGTTAAGCCGTTAATGCTAAATTTCCTTTTCCTTTTCCTTCTTTATTTTTTATAATGTCTTTTCCTTTTTTTTTTTTAAACCAGTTTTGAATATTTATATCTGGCAATCTAAACAACCAATTTGAAGATAACTTTTTGCAATAAAAAAAGAAGAAAGTCCTTGCCTATGTCCATACTCCATGAGATTTACCAATTTTATCTTAAAATAGATTGCTATTTGTTTTAACATGTATGTCTTTGATCCATTTTAATTTTATTTTAGTAAAAGGTGAGAAATATGGCTTTAGATTCATTCTTCTGCATATGGCTAATGAGTTTTCCCGGCATCATCTTGTGTAGTGCTTGTTTTCAGCCCTTTCGCCAAAGATCAACTGGCTGAAACTGCTGATTTCTGAAGCCTCTGTTCTGTTCCACTGATCCACCTGCCTGCCTTGTGCCACCCTTTTGCAATGTAAGCTGCAATCCAGCACTATGATGCACTCTGCTTTTGACTGTATTCTGGTACATATAATTTGACTTCGTTGTTTTGGTCCAATCTGCTACTCTATCTTTTGATAAGACAACTTACATTCAGTGCTATTGTTGAAAAGTATTCACTGAATTCTGCGATTACGTTATATTTTCTAGTGCTGATTCACTTACTTATTTCTTTCTTCTTAAGCTACAGTCAAATATAGTAATATGTATTCTTTCCTTTGAGCTCCTCAGTCATGTTGGCCTCATCATCTCTGTCTAGGTTTTCTTTGGGATATTTTATAAATGATTTCTGTTGTAGTGGTCATGAATTTCTCTAGATTCTCTTTATAATGGAATGTCTTCATTATTATTTTTTTTATCAATTTTTATGTATCAGTTCATAGGATATAATAGTATGGGTTGGCAATTGTTTTCATTTAGAGCTGGAGAAATTTGAAGTTTCTCTTCAAGATGGATGACTACAGTCTGTTTTGGGAAATCTATTATTATTCTGATGGGCTTGCCCTTATAAGTTATTTAATATTTTTCTCTAACACATTACTAGTTTTTTTGTGTGATTTTTACTTGACGTGTTATAGAGAAGTTCTTCTCTGATTGTAATTATTTGGGTTCTATATTGTTCATTAACCAGAATAATGAATATTTTCCCTAGATTTGGAAACTTTTTTGCAGTTTTCAGTGGATAAATTTTTGTAAACCTTTGATGTTGCCTTGTAATATTTCTTTATCTCTTATAATACTTAGATTTTTTAAATGTCCCTAAGCTACTGTTGGATCTCACTTTCAGGGTGTCTTGTTTTTAAGTTATCACTGAGTACATTACTAGTACATTAGCCTTGTCTTCAAACTCTCACAGATTCCTGTGCTTACTGTCACTGCTTTTTGTCTTGGTTAAGCTTGATGAATACTATATGAATAAGTATTTTATCTGCTTATTTATGTTAGGTTAAAGGTTACTGAACACTTGGTTGATTCATGGTTTTTTGTTTGTTTGGTTTCTTCTTTGATTTCCTTGTACTATGTCAAGTTTTGAGAAATTCTTTACCTGAATCTTTTAGCATCTGTAAGGTCAAATTTTGGATAATTGAGAGTTTTTGTTGCTTTATTTCCTCATGTTGCTAGTGTGTGTGTGTGTGTGTGTGTGTGTGTGTGTGTGTGTGTGTGTGGTTGAAGACTAGGGTAGAATCACCATTGCTATGGAGATCTCGTTAGTGCATGTTGCCCTTTCATTTGACCTTGGCACTGGTTTGTACTTTACTGTTCATGCACCCATTCCAATTACTCAACTGAGAGAATCAATCCCAACGACTGAGTGGCAAGGAGAGAGCAACTATCAGTTCTGTTAACATCTATGCCCCAACCATATGGCAGTCCTATAATTCAGAGCTGCTTTTAATTAATTTTTACTCTTTAGCATAACAGGATGGCAATGAAATAGAAATATTGGCAAGTAGCCTAGGATGCATAGGATGAGGTCAGGACAAAGAAGAAGAAAATGGTTCAGAAAGAAGGGATAAAGAAGAAAGAAATACACCAAAATGATAGAGATAGAGATAAGACTTTGGTGGTATTTTCATTTCTAGTATGGCAGTGGCAGGATAGACATTGTTTGTAAGGACAAAAACATAATTTTTGTGAGTTTTAACTTGACATGACCATGAAAGATGATATGTAAGTTAAGACATTGATTCCTGCTATTCATTTTTTTTTTTTGTGAGATCAGAGTTTGAACTCATGACCTTGCACTTGCCAGGTAGGCAGTTGTTCCATGGAGCTATTTCCTTATTCCCTATTCATTTTCTGTACATAAACACTATACAAATACTATAGATGAAAGGAGAAATAGAAAAGAAAAAGGAGAAAACTTCTATATGCATATAAAAGCCCAAAATAAAGTCTTAATTCATCTACTGTGTGCTCCCTTCTTAATTAAAAGTGGGAGAGAGACCTTGTCTTGTACCAGGTGTAGAGGCCTGAGCCCTAGTCCTCTGTGGCTTGATGCTTCAATCATTCCTTGAGCTGATTCTATTCCAATGATTTGTTGTCTTGCTTACCTGAAGCCTTGGGATGTCTGAAAAAATTGATCTTTGAGTTTACCTCTCATTCTTTCTGCAGACAGATCTCTTAGGTCTAGCTACACTCCTGTGGGTGTGTGACTCTGAGATTTTTGGTTCTGCCATATGATTAAATGCCTTTAATAGCACTAGGTTGAAGCGAGACACAGTGGTATTGGTTAAGCAGCCATTCTTTCACTGATCTCTGGAGGCTTGCTCAATCTCTGGCCCTTCTCTTCTGCAGTAATGCCTGCAGCGACATATATTTGCCCTTTGTATGCCTTGCTAAGTAAGTGTTCCATATAATACTGTCTTACTAAAAAAAAAAAAGTAATGTTGATTGAATGTGTGAATGTTTGTTTGATCAATCTTATATACCTATATGTATTAATCTAAACTGATCTGATGATGAAAATATGTAATATAACCATTGTTAAATTTATACAATAAAAATATTAAATAAAAAATACTGTCTTACTGCTTTTGCTTTCTGACTTTCCACCCACTCCAAAATCTGTCTGTTCATCTAAAAAAACCTTTATCCAGGCAATGAATCCAGTGACATTCAGGGATCAGTAGATGAAGGTCTTTCTACCTGGAGTTCAGGAACCTTTGGATGCAGATGAGTGGGAACATAAATGGTTACTGAGGTCTCTGTCATTTTGAAGCACGTGGCAGGTGAGATATCACCCAGGCACAAAAGTTAACAGTGTTTAGTGGAGAAACATGAAAATTTCCATGCTAGACCTGCTCTATTACTTTTTCTTCATGCTCAAAGTCACACTGGTCACAATCGTTGCATGCCAGTGTGACCCATTATCCCACAATCACTCAGTTCCTGGTTCTAGATCCCTAGCTAGGAATGCACCTTTGTTGCTTTGTGCCTCTAGGACTCATTGGTTCTAGCTGAGTGACTGCCGATGAGTGATTCTCTGGGCCACATCTTTAGTTTCCCAACCTGAGGGTTCTCTTCTGCAAATGTATTCCTTGCAGGAGGAAAACTATAGCAGATACGTGAAACATAAAAAGGGGAGAGGACTTCAAAAAATGAGAGTGTAAAGCACAGGCTGGATACCACATGCAGCAGCCTTGCCACTGCTGCTGTGCTTGCTGATCATGGTGAGTGTCTTCTAAGCATCCTGTGAAAGTTGTTGCCTCTCATCGCCCATGATAACTGGCTTCTTCCTCCCTCCCTCCTTCCTTCACTCCCTGCCTCTCTCCCTCTTCTTCCTTCCTTCCTTCCTTCCTTCCTTCCTTCCTTCCTTCCTTCCTTCCTTCCTTCCTTCTTTCCTTCCTTCTTTTTTTCCCTCAAACTCTTCTGACACCATGAAAGTCAGCTATGCCTTTGAATGATGGACTTTATAGTAAGATTTTGGTTTATATAGAAATAATGTTACCATGATTAAAATTACACCAATTTATTAAAAATCACATATAAAGGAAAGAGCAAATGGTCAAAAATTTTTTTTTAGTAAATGAATATCATGGGATGAAAAATAATTATGATATTATAGTAAAAATTTAAATTTTGATGTTTATTATGTTAATATTTAGTAATACCAGTCGGGAGTCCTGCAAAGTTTGTTAATAGTTTGTTTATAGGGAGAGTCCTGTGTGAGAGAGCATAGCTGTATCTCAAAGTAAATGGGAAATTTGTTCTATTTTATATTCCAACATTATCAGAAGCTCAATTTCTTATGGAAAATGGTACTGTGTTCACATAAGATCTGTAAAATATGCCTGGATACTTTAAGTCATCGATAAATTATAATACCTAATGTAATATTAATTTTATGTAAATAACTGTATTGTTTAGAGAATGATGAAGAAAAGGAGTCTGTATGTGTTCAGTGGAAATATATTTTTTCAGAGTTTTTTCTCTCTTTGAATATTTGGGTGCATGGTGAAGAACTCACAGACATAGAGGTCTGACTTTCCTCCCCTCTGATGTCTATTTTGTGTCTTTGTTTGGTAGCTTCTTGGCAGTGTCCTATGAAGAAGTCTAACAAGAACATTGCTATGATAAGGAATAATAAGCACGTAGAATTGAGACCATTTTAAATATTGAAGAGGATCAAAAAGGACAAATAACTGAGCCAGATATGTGATACATATAAAAAAGGGAGAGGATTTCAAAAAATAAGAGTGTAAAGCTGCTATCCCTTTCTGTACTTCTTGTCAATGCCAAATACTCTGTCTTTATAATCCATATACATGTTTGTAGTGTTTTAGAAAATAGTTCTTGCTCTGGCCAGATAGCTCAGCAGATTAAAGTGTCTGCTTAGGTAGACACAGGGACTGGGGTTTGATCCACAGCATGCCGTGCTAGTCCCACCCCCAGTCCCACCACTGATATGGTGATTGAGACAGGATGTGATAGTGCAAGCCTGTAATCCCAGTGCTTAGGAGGCCGAAAACAGGAGGGTCACTACAAGTATGATCTGTGTAGTGAGACCTGTAGATGTTGTACTAAGAACATACACACAGACACACACACAAGACAAAACAAACAAAACAAAACAAAACAAAAAACAAAAAAACAAAACAAAACAAAACAAAAAAACATAAGAAACCTAAAAATACCCGTCTTTTCATTTTATAAGATCATAAAATACTGAGTAAAATTATCCAATTATTTTACTAAACTGCAGATAGGTTTTTTAAAGAGATATACTACAGGGTGGTGAAGATTTGTTTATGATATATTCCTTGGACAAATGACTAATATCTAGGCTATATAAAGAACCAAAAAGTGTTATATCAACAAAATAACAGATACAATAAAAAATGATCAAATTAAATGAATAGACATTTCTTAGAAGAAGTAAAATTGGACAATAAATATATGAAAAAAAATCTTCAAAATCTGTCCAGTATAAATTAAAATAACACTGAGATTACATCTTACTCTACAAACAGCTATCATAAAGAAATCAAATAGCAATAAATTCTGGCAAGGCTGGGAGCATGGAGAAAAGGAGCATTTCTACATTGTTGGTGGAAAGCTAAACTAATACAACCATTGTGCAAATCAGTATGGAGAGTCCTCAAAAATCTAAAAATAGAAATTTTATTTTTATCCTGCTGTTTCCTTTCATGATATCTTCCCAAATGTGTTAAAGATATCATATTACAGTGCTACATGCATACTCATTTTTTTATAGCAGCAGAATTCATAATAGCTAAATTTTGGAAGAGGCATATATATATATATGTATATATATATACATATATATATACATATATATATATATACACACAGATGTATTGATTTTTAAAAAGTGACATTTATATACAATGGAGTACCACTCTGTCATAAATAAAAATAAACTTGGATCATATATAGAAAAGTAGATATACTTCATTACAGTAATATTAAATGAAATAAATCAAACAGAGAATTTAAATATTGCATGGTTTCTTTGATATACAGAACCAGACATATAAGTAAACAGTAAAATAAAGATAAATAATGGGAAATATGGAGACAGAGTTTTGAAAAAGGGGAAGAAACCCAGAGATGGAGGGTGAACACGGGGGAGGAGGATGAAAAAAGATTTGGTATATGCTATGCACCATACCAATTACTCACAATGAATGTAATTAGTATATGCAGAGAACAGTTATAAAAATAAAAGAAATGAGAAAAATATTCACCTCAAAATTTTTACTTCTTTTGAGTTCTTATATTAGGGAAATTGTACGATATTTACATATGTATGTCTGGCTTATTTCACTTATGAGTATATGTTCAAGATATATACACTTATATATTAAGGTTTTAACTTTATCATTTTTTATAGCTAAGTAATACTCCATTGTATAAAAACATCACATCTTTCCCACCCATTCTTCAGGTGACGGGTATTTTGGTTGTTTCCAAGATTTGGCTATTACAAATTGTGGTGTGTAAGCTTATGTACAAAACTACCACTATGATATGATGTTTTCAGTTCTTGTGGGAAATTTCCCAGTAATGGGATAAGGGAATAGCTGGATTGAATAGGATTTTCAGTCCTAGTTTTTAAAGGGGTTTCCACACTGATTTCCATAATGGTCACACCAGTCTACATTCCCACCAACAGTGAAGAAGGGTTACTTTTTCTCCACAGCCTTTCCAACATTTGTTGTTGGTTGATTTCTCTATAATAGCCATTCTTTCTCGAGTGAGATGGTATCTCAGTGTTGTTTTAATTTGCATTTCATGGATGGCTAGTGACATGAAACATTTGTTCATATATTTATTAACTTCTAAGATTTCTTCCTCTGAGAAATGTGCATTCATCTCAGATGTTCATTTCTGGATGGGGTCTTTGCATTTTGTGACTCTAGTGTTTTTTAGTTCTTTATAAATTCTAGATAGAAGACTTTTGTCGGAGTGCTTGTTAGTTAAGATTTTTTTTCAAAATTTGTGGGTCCTCTTTTCATTTTGTCGGTAATCTCTTTTGAAGTGCAAAAGCTTCACAGTAAGAGGAGATCTCAGTTAATTCTGTCAAGTATTACCCATGCAGTTTGATTTTTGTCCATGAACTGCTTGCCTACCCCTATGTATTCAAGATTTCCTCCTACTTTCTCTTCCAAGATATTTAGCATTTCTGTTTTAACCTTTAGATCTTTAATCCATTTTGATTTTAGTTTAGTGCATAGTGATAGACACGGATCAAGTTTTAGAAATAAAAATGGAAAGGTATACTATAGACAAATGGAAAACAAGAATTTAAGGATCAAACAATGAAGAGAGGGCTAGGAGAAAAAGTGGGAAACATGGCAGGGGCAAAATCATGCATTTGCATACAAAAGATAGTGAAGGCAATGGTCCTAAAAATCTCCAACAGGTTTTTGAAACTAGCAGGTAATTGGTAGAATTTGCACCCTGACTCTATGTACTGATATCTGTGACCTAAGCAAATACACTGAAGATAGCAACATGTAATACTAAAATCATTCTTGGAATGCCTATCACTCTGGTCTTCTAATTAGTCACTACTGCTAATGTCATGTCAATTATTGCTATACTCTCTCAAGTAAATGTTTGTTTTAATTTATATTAAAAGAAAGAAAGAAAAAAGGTAATAAAAAAGAATATGAGACGAGGAAAAAGGCCATAGGAGATTACTGCTAAAATTTGGTAAATGGTTAAGTTTCTAAATCTCTGTGTAACAATGCACGATTGTTTTTTCACATTCTATAGGGATTTAAAGTTTAGAATATCAACAATTGTGGAAAATACCTCTTTCATATTATGTCTAATGCATTCAATATTTATAAAGATAGTGATGTTAAGCTCAAGTGACTATGTTATAGGGAATAATATCATTAAGCTTCTCTTCTGGAGCGTTAACAGCTTAAGTTGGCAGACCAAATAATTAGAGAAAAAGAAGGGCTACAAAAATAGCTAATATTTTGGCTCTAGCCCCTCAAGGTCAGTGAGGACACAGGACATAAAAGAACCTGTACTGTAATGGCCTATAACTCAGTGGAGTCCCAAATTTCCTGTTCAAGGAGAGTATGCGGCCTAAGAGGAAAGAGATCGATGATGTACAGTGTGCTTAAGGAGAGTTATCTAGAGAGAAAACATTCTCTCAAGCTTTCACAGAGAGCAAGTTGGTCAAGTAATGGCTGTGATTCATCTAGATGGCTGCCACTGACAAAAGTTCTGCAAACTACAGTATATGGTTTCAGGGTGAATCCTGAGGGGACCTGACTGACATTGTCAGATACAAAAGTTCTAGTTTTTGTAATATAGGTCTTGCTTTATCTTGGTCTTAACCATACATTAGAAAAGTCTAACTATGAGGTACCAAAAGGAAAGTCATATTGATACTCTAAGTTGTAAATGGCTCAAGTCAACAGGTTCGGGTAATGCCAGATGAGTGGATAATCCACTACTGTTATGTACTATCGGAATATATATACAGATAATTTCTCCTTGTGTAATGAAAAGAAAGATCTGCACTAATGATGTTTAGACAAGAAATCATGTCAGCATTTTGTACTCTGAACAACTATGATGAAGACAATATGCAATGTATTAATTATTATTATTTTTTAAAAGTATAACATTCAATTTATTATTTTTCTGAGTTTTCTTCAGTCCATTCGGACCCAGCTCCTTACATAGGCTTTGCTGGAGGTTGTGGGGCAGTACCAGCAGGTTTAAATCGGGGTGGAGGTGTTCGGTCCTTGTGGGCTTCGCAAGGTCGGTTTCTGACCACCTTGCTGTGAATGGCACAACTGACACAGTAATGCAGGTTCACATACAGCTTGGGAAGCACCTAACCGTCCAAGACACTCGCTTCGGAAATGTCCCTGATGGCGGCGGCCTCCACTATGTTCTGAATGACAAACTTCTTAATGGCTTTATCCTTGGGTACGCACCGGGTGCAGTTCGTGCAGCAAATAGGTTGCATATGACCGCGGCCCTTTTTGGCACGACCGTTGTTCCTTCTTTTTTCGTCATCTTGGAAAGGAGGGCCCGAAAGAGGCTGCAGTGTATTAATTATTGTAAAAATAAATAAAAAGAACAAAACAAAACAAAAAAAACTTTTAAAATAACTATCAAGAAATATATTAAAATTGCCTTTTCTAATAGGCTATATGGTAGTATTCTCAGGGAAGCTCAAGTTATTAAAATTATAAATTTGAAAAAAATATAAATTTGATTATTAGAAAAGGAAGAGACTAATTTAGCTCTATCATATTTTTTTGAAATTTCAATAATGAGTTCTTTAAATAGATTTGAGCATAAAATTTTGAGACCCAAACATCAAAATATACATCCAGCATTTGATTATGCCAACTTCTGGCCTAGAGTAGTGGAGATATTCCATTTTAGATGCTTTTCCAGCACTGAGACAAAACAGCTGACAACTACAATGTAAAGGAAGGGAGGCTCTGTCTCACAGCTTTAGTGGGTTTTGTCCATGTAGGTGGCTCCAAAGTGGCAATGGCCTGTTGGACAACATGGTAGAGGAGGCCTGTCCATCACTGGTGACCAGAAAATAGAAGGAGCTGGGGTGAAACTACACCCTTCTAAGTCATGACCCCAGTGATGAGCCCCTTCCAACCAGGTACCATATCTTAATGTGTGAGAGAGAGAGAATGGGATCTAAACCATAGTGTTCTGCTCTTAGACCTCAAAAGGGTCATATTCATTTCATTATGTAAAATTTATTTAGTCCATGCCCTGGAGCCACCAGAGTCATAACAGTGACACCATTACTGAAGAATTTAAGTCCAAACTCTCCTCTGAGACTCAACATAAGCTCTTAGGTTGTGCCCTTGCAAATTTTCATAAATGTATTTGGTTGTTTCATAGTCTCACTATGTAACTCAGACTTGCAGTGATCCACTTGCTTTCAGCCTCCCCAGTGCTGCGATTACAGGCATGCACCACCTTACCTGGACTCTGGTTGGCTCAGTCTGCCCTGGGGCTGGGGCTGGAGCAGGCATGTGGTGTTGGGCAGTCAGCTTCACATTTTCAATTTTACATATCACCCTTAGAGGGGCAGCTAGCAGGGAGTCTGACCTTTCCACACATTTTTGCCTAAGTCTTCTGGAAATGGGTGTAAGTCTCTAGGATTTTAGAAATCATGCATTGTGTGTCCCTGAATAAATAAGCACTGTATGGATCATATCAAGGTGTACTGGCCTGACCAGTAATGCTTTACCATGAGCCATGACTGTAGTGGCCTATTAGTGCTTTGATGACTGAACTTTGGGATACAGTTCCCTAGATGACCCTGAATGAGCAAGGCAACCTGAGACTCTCTTTTATAATTAAAGATTTGCTGTTTGTGCACTTCAGAGACTGTGATGTGTGAGTCCATGCTTATTTCTGAGATAAACCTGAAGGCAGATTTTTCTTGTCACTTTAGAAAATACTTTTCTTCTTTTTAAAATGAATATATTTCAGCAACCATGCACTTTTGGGCAAACTTTGCAGGTGCCTTCTTTTTGGTGAAACAGCAAAACCTTTCTATTAATCATTCAGCTCTGCTCCTTTGCTCATTACTCTCACTATAGTTTTTCCAAAAGCCACCAGCAGTACCTGTGCCACAGCCTGAATGTTTGTCTGCTTGAAATTTCTTTCACCAAATCAATTTGTCCAGCTCTCTTAATCTTAGTCATCTACAATATATCAGAGTACGGGGAACAAGTACATAAAGGTTTTGCCTGAGTGTAGCATGTATGTTCTGAAGGCTGATATCCAACAGAATTTTTGTTCTCATTAGAAACATGCTGAGTCTTGAAGGTTTGATTCCTATTAGGATTCTCGTCTTTTGAACTTTGAGCAAAAACACCCATCAAGCTCTATGTATAGTACTCCAAGACTTCTCTAGACTGATTCTCTAAACTCCTCTCACAATGAAGTTGCAAAGCTCCTGATCCACATGGTCAAGAACAAGCACAGCAACGCTGTTCTGCACTCTGTTAGCTAGCTTATCATCTCTGGAACAAAATACTTGACACAGTGTAGAGAAGGAGAAGTTTATTTTGGACGGCAGAGCAGACAGCATGGTGGAGGAAAGCTGTTCACTGAGTTACGACAAGGAGGCAAAAAAGTAAGGTAAAGCAGGGGTGAAGGCACCCTTTCAACTCATGCCCCGCATGTCCTGCCCCTTGCAACCAGGCCTCACCTCTGAATGAGAGGTTTTTGGGGAGTATGTCACCTTTAAAGCATTCACTTTTAGCACTTATGCTATCCAAAATATTCAGTGTTTGAAATATAAAGAAAAGTACTTGCCAAGTAATTGAATAAATGAAATTAAAGGGCTTGACATTACTTTTTAAATTGTAATGAAATATAGGATGTTGGCAGTCTGGTATGCTTTTAAAGAAAGAATTTGAGTATTTAAACTGTTAGGGTTTGAAAGTTCTATTATGTCTCCTTAGAATTTATCACCCTATGAATTTTTTGCATTTACCTTATATATTTGTTTTTGCCTCTTTCTTTCCCATCCTCACAATAAGTCAATCTCCGCAAAAGGGAAGGATATTGCCTATTTCTGTGTAGATTTTGTAGCTCCTTGGCCTTATGTGACATCTAACATAGAGCAGCTACTCCGTGAATATTTGCGACAATGCATGAAGTATCTCAGCAAAATGTCTAGCCTACAAGAGACATGACAATAAAAATTGCCCCAAATTCAATTGCTCAGGGATAGTCACTGTTAAATATTTAATATATTTTAATATGATTTCTTTCAATATTTTTCTGCACATGTGAATAAAATGCAATGATAGCATGCATAGTGCTAGATTTTTTTCCTTTTGGCCTGATTTGTATGAGAAGCATTATCAGGTGTCATGGCTACACAATATTTCACTATAATTTCTCCAGGCTTTTAACATAGATTGCCCTGTGTGGAAACAGCAGAGGCTTTGGAATCATCCTGCATTTGAATTCTATTTCTTTTATTTACCATCTGTGGAACCTTGGGTATTTTGCAACACTTCTCTGTTCAGGTAGTGGAGGAGAAGAGAGCAGCAGAAAAGCAAAGAAGTGAAAGAAGACAGAGTTCTAGAGAGAAGAAAGGCAGCCAGCAGAGCCGAGCTAGAGTACAATACCATGCCCAGTTCACTCCATGCATATCATTGTTGCCCAAGTCCAAAATCCCTTGCAGAGGACACAGAACATCATGTATGGAAGACATGCACTAATATCCTCCACCTCAACATCTTTTCTGATATCTGCTCTCTTGAACAGTGATAAATACATTACAGATAAAATTTTAAACATTCTCATTTCTCCTGATGCAACTGTGTGTTAACAGAATTCAATGTTTTCTTGCCCTCTCAATACCCCAGTCTTACACTATGCAACACCAAAGGTGATTTATGCTCCCTTATTCAGAGGAGTACCATGTACTTTTTTATTGTTGTTGTTTTATTTGTTATCTATCTTACCTTTTTGCTTCCTTTTATATTAGTGCATGTCTTCCACACATAATTATTACATTCACCTTGGAAAGCTGGTGCATATACAAAACACATGTGAATTAGTTTTATTCCCTCCTTTCTCTCCTTCCCCCTCATCTTTTCACTGGTTGATTTTTCTGCTTTCATTATTTATAATTTTTAAGAAAGCTCATAAACTTGCTCTAAGTGATTTCATCCATTATGGGATTAATCACTTTCCACTTGTCTTCTTTTTTTTCTCCCCTTTCTTGTTTAACTTTTACCACTTCTGGCCATGTGCAATTTTGGAACTCATTTTTCTGGGCTGTCTATAACTAGGGCATATGTTAAGAAACATAAGCATTGGTGACTCTTAAAACACGGTTTTTAAAAAGAGACCTAACTCTTCACCATGATTAAATTTCCAAAATTATCCCTCTGCTCTCACTTTGACTACTGCCGTTTATTTTCTTGTTTAAATCTTCATTCATTGGGGTAAACATTACTTCAATCACATAAACATCTGCTATGATTTACTGGATATTAGTGTATGTGAGAGCCTAGAGATTGTGGATGACACATCATGAGACAGGTTACTAAAGTGGATCAGCAGGAGAATCTCACTACATTTCTTTGTGAACAAGATGTTGACTGATGATAACTTCTCAAAATAGTTTGGATAGACAAGGACATTATAGTGACATCCTACTTGTAAAAATGCTTCCATCAAATTGAAGGAAGTTATGTTTCCCCAAAGAAAAGTCTAGATCTTAAAGTAGAGGACAAGTATCTACACTCTAACAAGTTGCTGTTTTATTTGACAGAAAACAAAGATCCAACTTTAAGAGTTTTACAATAGCAATTTTCTCTCTTAGTCTTTGTTTGCTTGCTTGTTTTTGGTTTTATTCTAAGCAAGGGATGCTTCTTCCCAAGTTGGTCAAGGGGTAAAATGATTATCTTAGCTCCAGGTTTGTAGGCTACCAGATTAGTGATCCCAGTGGAAGGATGAGATACATCTGCTGTAAGCACCTGTATCTGGACTTGAATCTCAGTGGTTCAGCTTGGGCCTCACATGACTAAAGCATGAATGATATGATAAACACATGGGCATGAGGGGACACACACACACACACACACACACACACACACACACACACACACGTTTCCTGCTCAAAGAAAGGAGTTATTTCTAGAGTTTTTTCTTTCTCGGAATAAAAGGAATATTCATCCTTGATAATGACAACTTGAAGAGAGCTCTTTTGTTCTTGCTACCTCTAATGGCTGAGGGCTTCTTGGTCACTGGCTTCTGATGTCACCTGAATTAAAAATAAGAGAGAACAGAATTTTCAGACTCATACAGACAGTAGCCTTGCTGAGCAACAAAGGACTTTGGAGATATGAAACTACAGTGTTTAAAGGAAGAGAGAAAAGATCCTAAAAAATTTCGTTACACATGCTGACAAAATTTATTTAAGCCTAATTGTGTTTAGGACTTAAGACTCTCTCCCTAGAGAGAAAATATTTTCTCAGGCTTTCACAGAGAATAAATTAGTCAAACAATGGCTGTGACCTATCCAGGTAGCTGACGTTGACAAAAGTTCTACAAAACGCTGTACATGGTTTCAGTGTAAATCCTGAGGGGATTTAAATGACTTTGTCAGATATGAAAGTTACATTTTTTGTTACATAGGTTTTGCTTTAACTTGGTCTTAACCATCCAGCAGAAAAGTCTAACCATGAGGCATAAAAAGTAATGACATATTAATATGCTGAGCTGTAAAATGCTCAAGTCAATAGCTTTTAACATTGCCAGTTCTATTGATGACTCACTACTATTGTAGACTATTAGACTACATATGTAGTTACTTTTTTTTTTGTTTTTAAAGAACATGCTATCTTACAATGTTTTTTTTTTTAAAGAATTTTATTTATTTTATTTTATTATTTTTTTTCTTGTTTCAGAACTTTTGTTTGTTGGTTTATTTATTTTTATGGCCGGCTCAGCCTGCCCTGAGGGCAGGGCTGGTGCAGCATGTGGTGCCGGGGGCATCGAACTGCGGTCCCTGAAGCCGCCTAAGCTTTCCCAAGCAGGTGCTTTAGACCACTGGGCCATCCTGCCGTAGTTACTATGTAGTTACTTTCTATTAGTTCAATGAGAAGAAAGATTTGTACTAGCAGTGTTTAGCAAAGATATCATGTCTGCATCTTGTACTCTGAACAACTAAACGACTGCTATGAAGACCATAATATGCAGTGTATCAATTATTGTAACTGTTCTACTAAGCTGTTTTGAAACTGTCTCACTGTTATTTCTTTCTCATTAAAATTAACAATTTTTTTAAAAAGGACTTAGGACTCTGACAGAAAAGCTGGCATTTTTCAGGGATGGATTTAAAATATTTGTATCAAATTCAAACAACTATTTATTTGATTAAAATTCAATTATAATTAGGCTTTATGAGAAAGTGCTCTTTAGATTTGTACATTTAAAATATTTGCTCCAAAGTCTAATTAACTGAGTTCAATCCCTGGTACAACAGAAAAGTATATTTAAAAGAATTATTTTAAAAAACATTAGAAGGGAGTAAAACATGAGTCATTGAAATATAGTAGCATTTCATATTTTCCATTTTCCAAGTGACTAAGAAGAAATCTAATGACTACTAAGTTTGCTGATGTTATGGTAACATGCAATAAAACCTTATAATTTAAAAAATTACATAGGAGAAAAATATCCCTGAATGAGAGATTGTTTCATTCTTTATTGAAGAACAATAGCATGACAGAAATACAAAATGCAAATCAAAATAACTATCTCTCTTACACACGAAATGCCAAATTTTCTATGCCATTTCGAAATCTATTCCTACTCTGTGGGTTTCATTCTGGTGTTCTTAGGTACCATCAGACCTGGAGTACAAAAGGCACTATGCATACCAGGTCGCATCATATGCTGTCATTTGAGCTCTGGGGTTCCATAGGCCTTCCTTAAGGGCACTGACTAAGGAGAATCTGCACCTTGTTTTTTCATGTCTTACACGCACAGATCTTTTAAACTGTTTTATGAATTATGTTAATCATTTCAAATAATACATCATTTTATTTCTTATTCTTAGAGTAGAACTCTATGTCTTATTTTATTTTAACTTAAAAGTATCTGAGCATCTACCATCAACTAGACATTATGTAAGGAGCTGGTGATGGCAAGGTGTAGAATATGTCTTTTCATGTTAGATCATAGTCTGGCAGCAAAGGCAGACATGAGAGATAAAGCCAATATATTCAAACGGAGTTTGGAAAAATAGTAACAACATTGAATTGCAAAGCTAGCAAATGACAAAAGTCAGGTGGTTCCTATGTATACTATGAGGTACTATGGGTTTGTAGGGGAGTGTGGAGCCTATGGGTCAGGGAAGACTTTCCTATGTGGTGCCCCAAACTTGGAACTTAAAGTAATTAAGATGTTTCCACTTATCAGTGTACCCATTTACCTATAAAACCCTCAAATTTATCTTTTTCACAGCGTAGACATAAGCCCTTGTGTGAAATTACCACATTTTTAGAATCCATTGTTCAGTTGATGGGCATTTGTGTTGTTTCTGAGATTTAGCTATGACAAATTGCACTACCACAAACATGGGTGCACATATAACTCTGTGGTATGGTGTTTTCAGTTCTTTTGGAAAAACACTCGGGAGGGAAATAGCTAGCTTGAATGCACCCTCCAATCCCAGATTTTTGAGGAATCTCCAGACTGATTTCTATAGTGGTTGCACCAGTTGGAACAGTTAATGCTTGAATTTTTTTCTTTTCCTTAATTTTTTATAACTTGTTTATTTTAACCAATTTTTCAGGTTTATATCTGATAACTTAAACAGCTAATTTGAAGATAACATTATGTAATATGACATCCATTGTCAAACTACTATTAGTTTGCTCAATGAAATTTTGTATCAGTTTTATTTTTTACCATTTATTTATTTATTTATTTATTTATTTATTTATTTATTTATTTATTTTCTTTTTACCAGTTTTGTATTCTTTAAAAACAACAACAAGAAAAGAAATTTCCAATATTGGGGGAAATTTTGAAGGTCTTCAAAAATAGGTAGAAGAGCTTTTTAGGAAATAAAAAAAGACCATCAGTTTGGTGTACAGCACCAGAGATAGTGCAGTAAATTCGAAGCCTATTAGTAGTAGTTTTGATTCCCACAAAAACATTATTCCCTCAAAACAAAAAACAAACTGAGCTCCAACAAAAGAATGTTAGAAACACTCGCTGGCTAAGGGCAGCACTGACTGTTTTAAAGCAGCACAGTAGTGACTTCAGGTATGTATTTTTAAAAGTTCAGTGAGAAGGATGAGTAAAATTTGAGACAGGCCAACCATTTCAAAAATTCCTTCAATACTCTATATGGGAGGTGATATCTAGTTGGCTAAGGCCTAGCAATAGTGATGAGGTGTGGAGAAGGCAGTCTCAATGTTTAAGATTGTAAACTTTATAAAGACAGAGTTAGATCAACTCAGTGTAACTGAGCTGCCTCTGTATTTATTAAGTGATCTGGGACAAACTGGATAGTTTCCATTTCCTCATCTGCAGCTGAGGATAATAACAAACCCACCCCACAGAGCTGCTGTAAAGATTAAATGCAGATGTGTAGAATCGATATTAAACATGTTAATTACTTTTAAGTAGATATGAGTAGCTTACCTGTGATTTGGTAAATGTTGGTAGCTTACCTGTGATTTGGCAAATGTCTGTACAACCACATGACAGAAAATACAAAAAGGAGTTGATTTGGATGGAAAATTTATAATTTTAGTTTGATATTTACTGTGGTTGATGTGTTTGAGTTGCTTTTTCAGGTAAAGGTATCTATGGACAGTGGAACCTAGGGGTATAGAGTGCAGAGGTAGTGTTTACAAGCAGGTGAAGGTGGGAGAGTGGTCTGTATTCTGTAACAGTGCCACTGGTAGCTATAGATGGCAGTGAGCTTGTCAACTTGGAGAATTCAAGTAGAAGAGAAAAGGAAGAACAAGATTTGTGGGTCAGCTGTTAACTTGTAGGAGAAAAAGCTGTTGGCGGGTTGAGGTAGTGTGGGGCGACATGCTGTCTGCAGCCAGAGACAACTGGTGGCTCTTAGGTTGCTTAGATTTACTTCTCTTCTGGAGCAGATGAAAAGCAGAACTGGGTGACAGGAGCAAAGTTTTATGTTTTGGAAAGTTGTGCTGCTGAGAAGATCAGCAACATTCCCATATTTTTATTAATCCTAGGGCTCAGCCCCACTTTTTTCTTTTCCATGTCCTGCCTCTGGGTGCTAGTCTGCAGTTTCACCATCACCTTGTTGAGGGTAGTGATGAAAACTAAAAAAATCACTTAGGATGAACATAGGTTTGTGTAAAGACTGATAATATTTTCTATTTAATTTCAATATGTAAATCTCTTGACTTTATTGCAAGGACGCATTGTTGTTGGGTGCTGTAAATATGTAGCTCTCTGTAGTGACTCATGTTTTCTTTATTAAATATTAAAAATACCTTCTCAGTTTTTTGTTTGTTTTATATGCCCTTTGGAGCCATGCACAAAGATTAAAACAACAAATATTTTATCACTGCATCTGAAGACACATTCCTTCAATGCTAACATTCTTTACTCTGGTAGAGTTGTTCTCCATTGGTTACAAATGTAAACTTTCTTATATTTTTAAGAGGCACCACAATGACAAGCTTATCTCATGTCTATTTTACACGACATGTGGATTACTTAGAACCATAAGTAGTACAAATGCATAGATGAACAAATGCAGGTCATTTGGTCATGTAGTCAGTGGTATGAATTACACATAAAATGTGGCAAGGGATGGGACGTACTCCTGTTAGCGCCCCTCTCTCTTTGATAAAATTTGAGTTTGTTATTTTATGTGCATTACTAAACCAGATTGTTTTGTTTCAACCTTAGGAATGCTTCAATTTCTTTTCACATTGATTTGAATGTTACAGAGATGATCTTTGATCTTGGTGAAAAGGGCTTGCTATATGTATATATTTGGTGCAGGGTCTCTCTATGTAGCTAATAGTGTTCTGTTTTCATCCTCCCCAGAGTCGGGATATAGGCATATGTGCCACCATGTCCTGTCTTGGTGGACTGCTCAGTATTCCCAGGGGTGGGCCTGGCATGGCATGTGGTGCCAGTAAACCAAACCCAGTTCCAGTGCTGGCCTAAGCAGGTACTTAGTCCACTGAGCTATCTTGCCAGCTTGAAAAGATCATTTAATAAAAGATAAATGTCATCCCTGAGTATAAACTGTTTATATTTTCTTCTTCACTTTTTATTTTTCAGCAAAGAGAAACCACAAATTAAGAAAATATATAGGAAAAAAACTGCAGCACTACTTACAAAAAAATTCCTTTTGAAACATAAGAACATCTTTTTTTTTTTTTTTTCATTGAAACAGCTTCACATTTCTCTGCAAGTATATCTGGCGGAAAGATGAACCCTAAGCTTATTATACAATAAATGTATTAGTTGCTTATAGACCCAAAAGTTTAAAATACTGAATAGAAAACCTGGAAAAAAATCTTAAATGAACCTTGGAACTTTTATCATTGAAAATTAAGATTCTAGTTTTAGTTGTTACTGGACTCTGACACAGAAAATTCTGAACCATTCATATAAAACAGAGTAAGTTTTTATTCTGTTTTTTTTTTTTTTTTTTTTTTTTTTTTTTTTTTTTTTTTTTTTTTTTTTTTTTTTTGGTACTGGGGATTGAACTCAGAACCTCGAGCTTGCCAGGCAAGCACCTACTCTACTGAGCTATGTTCCTGGCCCCTTTATTCTGTTTTATATACAGTTTTTTAAACTAACAGAATATATTTATTAGGAGAAAGAACGTTCCTGTCCAAGAGAGGAACAAAAGTGGTATCTGAGTGGGTTGCCCATGAAACTGTTGTTTTTAGGGAAAAATCATGTGGTGAGGTCTAAGGTGGAGAAGATGGGAACTCACTTAGGTAGCTATGGTTGCTACAAAAGTATGGTCATCCAATAAGATTATAAGCACAATTACTCAGGTACGATGGGTTAAATCCATGATATAATGGGGAAGCAAGTGGGCATGAATACAGAACTGGAGCTTCTCCCGTAGGAGGCTGGATTCAGGCACATGCAAGGAGAGAGACCTATTTAGAGTATCGGTCTCTGGTGTCTGTCCTTCGGGAGGCATATGGCTATCTTTCTTTACTCTTTTGTCCTGAGGTCTTGCCCACAGCAGGGGTATCTGTCTCTTCTAAAGTTCTAAATCATCCTGTTTTCCATATTGTCTCCTCGAGGGCCTAGCCCTGTTTGACTGCCTATAATATTTCTAACTCAGCTGCCTGCATCATTAATCCCTCTTAAGAAGTAACCCAAATTACCTTGAGGAAAAAGTGGATGATGACTACTATGATTTCTTCAGGCTGAAAGGGGTCATAAATGCTGGCCAGCAGTTAGAGATAATCTCCAAAAGTTCAATTTAAAGTCATTTTTCTCGTGGGTAGACTCTCAGGTGAGTCTGAAGGAGACAAAGCTAAAGAGACAATTAAACATATATGGGCCAGATAACATCAACAGGATAATTATGAATAGAGTCCAAGGTTTTCACCAATAGGAGATACTGATAATTTTTTTTTTTTTTTTACAAATTATCAATAAAGGTAAAGTCTAGAAGACTTTAGGATCTGACATATCATTGATTTGTTGTCTAATATTTTGAATAGGTATTAAGACATTAGCAGAAGGATCAGAGTCTTAGTTACTTTTTACTCATTGCTGGGAGAAATACCCGACACTCAAAATGAAGGAAGGAAAGGTTGATTTAGCTCACAGTTTGTGGAGGTTTCAGTCCATATTTGGCTGGCCCAAGGCTGAGTAGAACAGAGCAGAGAGCATCCAGTTCATGGCGGTGAAACAGCAACAAAATTGTGACAGAGGCAGCCAACCAATCAGTGCAGCAAAGAGCAACAGCATGAGTCTGTGTCTCTGTCTCTCTTTTTAAATTACATCAGTCTCTCTGCCTTAGCCTATCCACCTCAGGCTACAACTACAATCCCAGAAATACTTAAAACACATAATCCCAGGGATCATGGATCAAGTCTCAAACTCTAGATCAGTACTAAATCACATAATCCCAGTGACTCATGAGTCAAGTCTCAATCTGTAGAAGTCCCTGCCCCATGACTGCATGAGGCTTTGGGGGGACAACTAGAAATAAACCATAACAATTAGGAATGTGATAACCTATTTTGATTATTGTTTATAATTATAAAGAAACTAGTCAGAATATTTTGTAGGTCAGCTGTCCTAATAAATTCTTTTTTGAGATCTGAAAAAATATTTGCTAATATGTATGCTTCAAGTTCTAACACTGGCCAAGCTTCAGTGGACACTCTAGTAAAGTACTGGCACAATATGGTCTTTGGAATTTACACCAGGTGACTACAGCTTCTTGGATGGGTGGGACTGAGGGCAAATGCCAAGTTACAGTTCACTGTATTATGTAAGATTTCTGTGTATTCTGTAAGTGTAATAAACTACAGCTTATTTATGAATTTTCTGGGGGAAAATTACACATACTTTCTACTTTGGTTACTAAATTCACATCTTCCCAGAAAATCTATCTGTCATATACATTATTGATAACTTAGCTTTAAATTTTAAGTAATTATTTGATAGCATTATCACTATTTATTTGTGACTTTTAAAATATCAAGTACTCAGGGCTGGTCTGATCGCTCAGCTAACTAAAGCATCTGCTTAAGCAGAGTGCAGTGGCTAGGGTTTGATTCCTGGTGTGCCATGCTAGCACGCTGAGACGGCGATTGGGACTGAGCCTGGTGGGACTTGCCTGTAATCCTAGCACTTGGGAGGCTGTAAACAGGAGGATCACTACTGGTAGACCCTGCTCTAAATGCAGAAAAAAATTAAGTACTTAATATTTGGAAATTATTCATTATTAAAAAATTTCTGACTGTTCAGTGACAAGTTGTAAACAATAGCTTGAAAAATTCTGAAACCTCAAACAAGTCATTTTTAAGATTATTCAATAAGAGAAACTCAGGTGGAAAGAAAAATCAAAATTTCATTTAAAAATTCTACACATAAGCTCCTTCACAAAATGAACCTATCATCTCACTTCTTTATTAACAGTATTGAAAGAAATAATAAAATAGCCTCTACTGAGGTTCAGATAAATTAACAGTGTAAGTTGTTTTTGCATTTTCAAAATTACACTTGAGAGAATCCATTCGGCCAGCTCCGGATTTTGAAAAATGATAAATGTGATGTTAATGGTCCCCTTTAAAATATCTCAGGCATTTCAGTGCATAGATTTAAAATAAGCGTTTAAGGACATGTGAAATCGTATTGCACATTTCTAAAATTAAAAAGTCATCTCTTTCTATAATGCTACATATGCTTAATATAAAGAGTAGAAGGCTTCAAGAAGCTCAAAGTACAAATAAATTTTAGTGGGACAAATCAGTTGATTTCACATAATTCTGATGATCAAATTTTCCAAGCAGTAAATCATAAAACATTATGTATGAAAAGGTTATGTTGCATTAATTTTGACATGGAACCAAGTTACTTTGAGAAGATTTGAAGAAAGTAAGATTATATAAATCCATGGTTTAAAAATATTGAGATAAAGAATTTTTAAGAATTTAAAGACTATTTGGGCTATAACTTTATAGAATTAAAGAAACCCTTATATATCAAAAGTTGTTTATTTATCTACTTATAATTTGTAGTTTTCTGGTTCTTAAACTAGTGAATTATACTCAATGATTATGATCTCTTCTAGCTCTAAAGTTTTTATTATATTTCTCTGGTTTAAGAGAGTTAAGATCAGGCTGGGGTGTAGCCAAGTGGTAAGAGTTTGTATTTTTAGTAAAGTGCAGGACTGCAACTCTTAATTCCAAAAACAAAAAATAAAAAACAAAAAACAAGAATTAAGTCACAGCTCAAACAAAGTTGTCTAGATAGATAATTCTGACTTTGAAGTAAAGTTTCTTTTTTTCACAATTTTCTTGTTTTGAACTCTTAGTTATTAATGAGCAACAAATATCACACAACTGATTGTGACTCTGTGCCTTATTTCCTCCCAGCACATGTAAGTGTACAGTACTTACTAAATAGCTCCAGTGAGTAGTAATACTTTAAGGATGCATTAAGAATTAAAAAGAATTTGGAGATGCTAGTAGCTATTTTTGTAAAGAATTCAAGCAATAATTTCAAATTTAGACTTCTGACTTACTTTAATTTGTTCGTGTAAATAGGAACAGGAAAATATTGCACAAGATTACATGGTTCAAACATAGGTAAACTATAAACAAAATATGTATTATATGCATTATCCTGGTGTCTAGGCCAAAATATATCTACCACCAAATTTTCTTGATTTCTATTACTCACATAGGTAATTATACTTTCAATTATAATTATAGCTATATCTTATAATTATCAATAATTTCAATTATAAATTACTTTATAGAAGCAGTACAGTGGTTCATGTGAGTGAACAGATATGGAAGTAAAAGAAGTGATTGAGACATGACAGACAATGTACTAAATATGTGCCTCAGTGACACTATTAATAGGCCATAGCCAGACTTTTACACATTTCAATTCTCTGTTCAAGAAAAATGCAGGTCATAGCCGGACGTGGTGGCTCACGCCTGTAATCCCAGCACTCGGGAGGCTGAGGCAGGAGGATCGGTGCGAGTTTGAGACCAGCCTGGGCTACAAAAGTGAGCTCAGGACCAGCCTCAACTGCATAACGAGACCCTGTCTCAAAAAGACAAAAAAAGAAAAATGCAGGTCAGTAGGTATGAACTCTAAGTTGCAGTTAAGAACCCCTTCTTTCAGCTTCCAAAATGTACCCTTTGGATTTGATGATTTCTCTACTTTTCATGATGACCAAGTACCTCAGCAGCCATGGTGGCGGCCACCTGTGTGCTTCAAGACCAGGGATTCTTTTCTGAAGAGCCTCTGGGGGACTTGCCTCAGAAGGCAGCTCTCTTGGAACAGTATACGTCAATAGCTGTGTGTCAAACTGTTTAGCAAATGTAGGCAAATCAGGTGACACCACAGTAGGAGGCAAGACTGACTTGTTTGCCATTTAGTTTTGTTTGTGCCCACTGAGAGAGCTGCCCCAGCTGGGTATGGTCTAGGTCAGAGACACTCACTGCAACAGCTGTCTTACTTTAGACTATGTTTTCTAATTCCTCTCAATAAGACTGCAAATGCTCCATGGAAAGATGAGCTCCATCTTCAATGAGAGATGAAGTAATAACCACAGAATCCAGCCTTGCAGTTCCAAGGCCTGAACAGGCAATGCCAACTTCATTTGACATAATGATGAAGAATTTCACCCTACAATGAACATTTTTCACAGAAACTTTCATTTCTTGTCTTCATCAGGGTTTATGTCTTTACTGCATGAGATACAGTATATTTCTTCAGAGATTTTGAATTGGTTTTCTCCAGCTAATACGTTATCTCCCTGTGATGTGAACCTCCTCAAAACATTACATTGTCAAATGTACTTTCATTTGCCATAACAAGGGGCAAACAAGTGGAGAAGACAAACACTTCTTGTCATTTTGGAGAGGATGAATTTATATTAAAAATGTAATTATTAAGAACTTGGTTCCGGTTTCTATTCTAGAAGATGATATTTCTGTAGTGTGAAGTGTGAGCACATGACAAAAAAAAAAAAAAAAAAAAAAAAAAAAAAAAAAAAAAAAAAAAAAAAAAAAAAAAAAAAAAAAAAAAAAAAAAAAAAAAAAAAAAAAAAAAAAAAAAAAAAAAAAAAAAAAAAAAAAAAAAAAAGAAAAAAGAAACAACCATAGATTCAATGATTCAACTGCTAAAATTTTGAAGTTCTCCATGACTGCTACACGTTTCTGGGTATCAAAAGCAGGTAAGGGAAATAGAATACAGTTTTATTTTCAATCCAATAACAATCTTACTATGTCCTCTCTGCATAAACATACAGGGTTCATTAACTCAATACTAATTTAACTGTTAATAAACGATGAATTCTTTTTAATATTTTAATACATTTTCAAACAAATAATCTAACAAAAAACTTATTAGTATTCAGAAGAAATCAAACATTGTGACTAATTTCTAATGAGTTGGTAGGATTGACTGAGTTCTCTTTCTAGGACAAGTGCAAGGTTGTGAGTTTGAACCCCAGTCCCACAGAAAAGACAAAAAAATTGAGCACATAGGTTGGGTTGTAAATAAATTACTCACAGTGTCCTTGGGCCAGAAACAAATCCAGATGACAAAATACTACCCAAGTGAGATAAGCAGAAGACTTTAGCTGAAGTGACTGTAGTTAAAGCCATTATTTTGCAGCCAGGCACTGTCAGACATATCTTGCTCATCTCAATAATAGGTGCAAGATTATATTTCTTGCAGAGCTCATGATCATGTATACTTGTAGAGATACATAATTATCATCTCACAAGGCAAAGAGCAATAAAACAAAGCCCAGGGACAGCAGTGGTTAGGGAGTCCTAGAAAGCTGAGATTCAAGGAGAAAGATAACAGCTTACCCTGAAGGCTTTCCATTAGCAGTCTCCTCCCTTGCTTGAAACCTTTGTAATTAGTATTTGTGTGAACCTAACATTGGGCAAATGGAGGTCAGAGATTGTAATATTTCTTTACTAAAGTGATTCTGCACCTGAGTGCCTTCCTTGACCCCAAATAAAAGTGAGATACTTCTGAGGGTCGGGGCTCACTTCGAGAGAGACAGAATCTCAGTGAGACCTCTGAGCTAAATTCATCGGGTTTTCTCTTTGTTTCTTTCAGCACCGACATGGAACATTATAACATATACTACTGTTAATTTTGAAGTACTTGATTTTAATGTTATCATTGCTTACTCTATTTGTGGGAAGTTATTTTTATTTCATTATTTTTTCTAATAGTATGATGCACCAGTCAACTTTGTTATCATAACTACACATTAAGTAGTTATTTAAGAAATATTTCTGTTGATTATGACCACATTAACTATACTAACTGAATAGGATCTGTGATATGAAACTCCCCCTATTTACTCACTTACCAATTTACTAACTAAATATGACAATTTTTAGTCCTATAAGCAATTTTAATCCTGTGTTTTCATTTCTGTGTATTGCACCCAGAGCCAAGTACTACAAAAAGTTTCTCAGCAAAGAACAAAAGTTTAGAAGGTATAAATGGAACATAATACATATTAGAGTCCTTTCTCATAATAGCTTAGCATTGAGAAGACTTTGCCTAGGTCTCTATAGTGGTAACTGTTCAGTAAGCACGGCTGATGAATTGGGTAGCAATTTTACCCTAAGGTACAGTCTCATCAGCTGTCACAGCTTTAACAGAATGGAACTGGCCATCGTCAATAAGAGCAGCAAACACCCTCTTGGTCCTAAGTAAAATGCTGTTATTGATTCTGCAGGTGGCTCTAACTAGTATTCTAGTCCCATATTTTTAGATAAGACATCTTTTCCTGGATACTTACTTGCGGTAAGAAGGCAATGTGTCCACATTATACTTTAACAGTGCTGCTTTGGTAGGCTTCTGAAATAATTGCATATAAAAAGAAATACTCTTGTATTTAAAAAACCCACTTGAGGGTCCACTGCAGGGAGTCTTTTGTGTGGAAGTTAGAAATAAATAATTTATTTTTACAAGCAAAGATCGAAAACATATTCTAAAGCAGAACTGAGAATGTTGTAAATCTCTCATCCAAATACTAACCAGGCCCAGCATTCCTAAGGGGAATATTTTAAATTAACAAATTCTCTAAAGTAACTGATTGCTTTCACAACTAGGCTGATACATTCTTTATTTTATTATTTTTTAAATACAAACAAGTATTAAGAATGATACAAAATTTCATTGAACAAAATAATAGGAATTCAACAATGGCTACTGTATTGCATGATATTATCTTCAAATTAGTTGTTTACCAGATGTAAACCTGCAAAATTGATTAAACACAACAAAATAAAACAACAAAAAGTTATAAGAAATTAAAAAGAAAAAAATTGAGGACAAAAATAAAATTTTTAAACATTAAGTACATCTTTCAAAGGGCCAGCAGAAACAGGCAGTGCAATTATCCAAACCATCCTTTATATATCTATATCTATTTATATCTATATCTATATATCTTTATCATCTATCTATATCTTTTCCCTTCTTTCTTTTGTCCTTTTCCTCATTCCAGTTTTTCCTCCCAGTTGAACAAACTCTTTCCCTTTCATATTTTTGCAGTCCCTTCAAAACCCTACAGAGGTGGAAGGGACTCAGAAACTGTGTCCAGACCACCCTGACCACCATGGGGGCCTTATGTTCACCCACATCCCTGTTTTCCCCATGGACAACTGAACTCATGTTTATTTAACCAAATCTTTCTCTTTGTGCTTGATCAAACTGTGTTGAACTGATTTTTATTCTGTGTTTCCTTATTAGGCTATTGTTTCCATAGTTTGAAATGATTTACATACATCATCATACTTGCCCTCCTATCTTTTTCTAGACAGAGAAACTGAGACATGTACATAGTTAAGGTAAGTGCCCCAAATTATTATTATGTATTTGGTACATGGTCTCACTATGCAGCTCGAACTTGTAGTGGTCCTCTTGTTTTCAGCCTCAGGTCTTTGCACTTGCCTAAGCAGGCACTTAATCCACTGAGCTATCTTACCAGCCCTCCCAAATAAAACTATTAGGAGGCAAAGATAGGTGATGCAGGACTCATTATTATTCAGCTCCTAGCATAGCATGTTTATATGTCACTTTGTGCTTCTAATTTCATATAGTTATTTGTAACAGGAAGATATATTTTTTTGTATTTGAAACTAAATTAAATTTATATGTGCCAAACTTTGTAGTCAAATAGTAGTCCTTTCTTTTTTTTTTTTTTTGTACCTAGGATCAAACTTAGGTCCTTGTGCTTACCAGGCAGGTGCTTATGCCGCTGAGTTATCTCCCCAGCAATAGTCCTTTTAACTGTCCTTTCCTGCCCTAAAATTAGAAGCTATAAGGACAACAAGTTTCTTTAATTGTGTCTGCCATTTTGAAGATAAATCCTCAACTTATTAAAAAACATTGATTTTGCAATTTGTCCATTTCTTTCTTCTTCCTGTAGAAGTATTTGGCTTCCTTACCCCTCCTCTCCTCACCTACTCATATATGTTCCCTTCCCTATATCACTGTATTATAGCATTTTTAATTCATGTTTAGATATTTCTTTATTATAACAATACAATCAAAACAATTGAGTGACATATTATTGTAACTGAAGGTAAAAATAATATAGATTTGGAAATCATTAATACAATTTGAGTTCAAAGTTAAGGAAATCTTACAGCAAGAAAAAAAGACAAACATTCAAAAAGAAATAAGAGGGCTGGGGAGAGAGCTTGGCTGTATAAGTGCCTGCCTAGCAAGCACAAGGTTCAGAGTTGGATATCTGATACCACATACCACATACCATGCCTGCCTTGAAGCCCCAGGCACCCAGAAAAATGTTTGGTTGTAAAAAAATGATTTGTAGAATTCTGTATGTAGGATCTGTCAATTTGCAGGCTGCCCCTGTACAATAATAGTTAGGGCTAGGGTTAGGATTCAGTTTAGGGCTATGAACTAGGTAGATATTTTGTTGCAATTTCCTACATGAGCAGCATTCGGGGCTACCCAGTTGTGTTGTTCTCTTTCCCTAGTGAGAATCCTTCTGGTCATCTGCTGGGGTTCTAGGACTTCTTGCTGCTTGGCATCTCCCTGTTATCAGTATCATATGTTGGCAATACTGAGCTTGATCTTTTAGCTAGAGATTTCTTTCCACAGAGAAAACACTAGGCTTCAACTAGGTTTGATGAAAGAAAAAGAGAAAGAAAGACAAGCGAAAGTCACATAAACCTGGAAGGTGGAGGATTCAGTGGTTTTCTTGCTTCCAGCTGTGGCCTCCCAGCCAGTTTGCTTTAGATCCTTTGTGGAGCACTGTCTGGGAAATGTTTGCCTTTCCCTCTCATCCTGGAGTACTTGTGTGACATTTAAAGAGTTGTGGTAATAAAATGAATGAGTGAACTTTTTCTTGTCAAATGACCTTGTCATTTCTTCTGTTAAATTATGGTCTGAATTGTTCAGCAAAGAAGGAGAAAGTGAAGAGAACTGGATGAAATTTAGTAATTCTATTTTACATAGGCGTTTTGGTGAGTAAGCGTTACTGCTTTCTATCTTGCATTGTTGTGGAAAAGCCTAAAGACTGGGTAAGAGCAAGTTCTATCAAGGTGTTTTGATAGAACTAGCAATAATATATATATATATATATATATATATATGTGTGTATATATATATATATATATATATATATTTAATAACATATTTTTAATTGAAAAAATTAGCTTTAATTATAGGCTTTAAAAAACTTCATGCAATGTAGAACTTTTCTTTTTAACAGATATTTGCATAATTTAGCCTAATGGAGGTGCCAATAGTTGTTTATTGGCATTCTCAATCAAACTGACTTTTATAAGATTATCTGTTTAAAAAATGCAGTTGAAACATTGCATGAAAAAAGTGTCCCTCATTCCAAAGGAATTTATGGGTATAAAAACCTGGGTTGTTGCCCAAATCTGGGGGTGCTGGACTCTGTGGAGGGCCATTCTGCTGTCCAAGTCTTTGAAGTTCATCTTATCTATACCTTCTGCCCAGATTGAGGAATTACTTATTTTTTAAGCTTCACAGGTGAGAGGTTTTAGATTTAAACTTGTGGAGAAAAGAATTACATATGGCTGGGTATTTCCCCTGATTAAACATATAATTGAGTTCCTCAGTGAGGCTGAAGTTATTCAGCTTCTGAAAATTAACATTTAAGAGACTAATATGAGTAGAAAAATACAATTAAATGAAGCAAAACCTCTGGATTTAGTATTTGTTGCACATATCGAGACTGTTTATGTGCTTAAAATGGAACAACTGTAAGGAGATAATTTGTTTTGCATGAGTGTATTTAAAAATAAACATAGAGCCGGGCGTGGTGGCGCACGCCTGTAATCCCAGCACTCGGGAGGCTGAGGCAGGAGGATCGATGCAAGTTCGAGACCAGCCTGGGCTACAAAAGTGAGCTCAAGGCCAGCCTGAACTGCATAGCGAGACCCTGTCTCAAAAAGACAAAAAAAAAAAAAAAAAAAAAAAAAAAAAAAAAAAAAAAAAAAAAAAAAAAAAAAAAAAGACAAAAAAAAGAAACATAGAAGCTGGGCATAGTGGTGCATGCTTGTAATCCCATCATTCAAGAGGATGAGGCAAGGAAGTTCCTGCGAGTTTGAGCCCAGGTCTGGGCTATAGAGTGAGTTTAAGTTCAGTGTGAATTAAATAGAGAGATTCTGTCTCAAAAATTAGCAAAAAAACAAAGCAAAAACTAATCAAAACAAAATATATAGTGTTCCATACAGGGCATAGAATATATGCTGGCACTCACTGACCTAAGTAAAATCTTCTCTACAACATCATAATAGTTGCATGTGAGAACGTTCTGTTTTAGATGGCCTTTACCATTGTACATTTTCCTTGAATTTCTCTGCTTTGCAGTCTCAAATGGTTTTGACATTCTGGCTCTCAGAGGCAGCTCCAAGTAGCATTCAAAGCAGACATCCTCTCCTGTGATACCAAATCCACATAGACAAAAGCAAGCCCTTCAATATCCTAATGGATTAATGCTTCTCGGAGAGTTTCTTTCAATAATTGATTATTTGCTGCAATTTGACTATATGTGCTGGGGACAGCAGTCTGTTGCCATTACAAACTAATTGAGCAATTCAGTTGACATGACTTCTGTTTTCTTCAATGTGGTGAACTTCAAGCATGACTGCCAAAACAGCCAGTCTCTTAGAACAATAAATACATCTGGGAGTCTCGAGATACTTTTCTGTTTCCCTTCACGTGTGACCCACTTTATGGATTTTAGACATGTGTGAATTTGATCCAAGAAAGTACAGCTTACTTTCATGCCCTGTCCCAGAGGCCAAGGGAGCAGACCATCCATTACTCTCTCTCTCTCATTCTTAGGTTAATGACTACATTAAATATTAAACAAGTTTCCCTCTCTAGAGTGGCCACGTAAGTGATTTTACATTAGCTCATCCACTGTTGTCACTATCTTTTCTTTGATTTCTGATAAAGCATGTTGTGCCTGTCTAACATAACTCAGAGGAAATCATGATTGATTTGACAACCATTAATGTGGTGCTTAATATTAACTTTCATCTTTAGATACCAAGGAGGAGAGCTAGGGAGGTGGAGGGGAAAAGAAAGAGCCAGGGAGGAAAATGTATCTTCAGCTCGTTGACAGGAACTGAAGGATCTCATTAACATGCCACAGATTTGAACACTCTCCTCTTTTCTCCTGTCATCATTCCCCAGATCTCGAAGTATTGAGACACTGATTCTCTTCCCAAGCTTCCCAGCTTCTCCAAACTGCACTGAGAAGGAGAGATCATTTGGGGATAAAACATTGGGATAATTGAATCTATGAGGTATTCTGCAACTTTAAAAAAAATTCTCAGGCATCAACTTCAGCTAGCTTAGCATCTAGGTGAAGAGGTGATGTGGTGGAGGCTGGGAGGAGAGCAGAGCCATGACAACACCTCGGGCCACTGAGAGCATCCCCAGGGCAGACTGGAGGTGGCAAAGGCATGCAGGATGGTGATCACTGTGAGCCTTGGGTTGGCAGAGTCTGGGCTCTGTCAGCTGCAGCAGACTTTGGTCACTTCAACCAGAAAAGGAGAGGCTTTACAGAGGCTTTTCCTTCGTTAAATGGCAAACTTTATTTTTACTTATCTTTTATTTTGTTTTGATACTTAGAATTGAACTCAAGACCTCAGATGTTCTAGAAATGGACTCTACAACTGGGCTACACTCCTAGACCTCTAAATGCTATCCTATTGAAAGGAATAGTTAATGCTTAAAATAGTTGACCAATTTTGCATGTTTATACGTGACAATCTGAACAACTAATTTGAAAACAACACTATAGAATATAATAACCATTGTTGAATTCCCACCATTTTGTTTAGTAAAATTCTGTGTTGTTTCTAATGTGTGTATGTGCATGTGTACTTATTATCTTATGCCCTTTGAAAAATTCAATATTATCCTAAAATATTCATGTGCAAGAAAATGTAGTCAGCCATACTATTTTATGCTACTCTTTTAGAAATGCAAGTAGATTTATATCAGTTTTTAATTCCCCCTCTGAGGGTAGGGAAGAGAAAAACTCCATTTAGTTACAGAACTCTTTGTTTTGAGGCTCAGTTGCTACAATGCAGCAAAAATTAAGTTTCCAAGTTGTCATAAAGACTGTCCCTGTGCTCTTGGCTTGGTTATGATGCAATTGTCCTTTCTTTCCTCTCAGATATGATCATTCAGCAGAGTTAGGAGCCTGGGTCCTGGGGCTAGTAGTGTTGGCTTCTGTACCTAAGCTTCTTAGTTAGTGTTTACTCAGTGAAACAAGTGTGAAACTAAACGTTTATTGCATGTGTGTAAACCGGGCTCGCTAAAGAGCCCAATAAACATGCTATTCAGGTATTGATATACTTCAAGGCACAAGTGGTATGGCAGAAAGCCTGACAGAGGAAAGATTTTGCCTCATAATGGTCAGGAAGGAGAGAAAGAAGAGAGGATTTAGGTAAAGAATAAAGCCTTCTCCAGGGCCAGCAAGATAGCTCAGTGGTCAAAAGCTCCTACTTAGGCAAGCTTAGGCAACTGCAGGGACCATGGTTCCATCCCTGGCATCACATGCTGGGCGAGCCCCAACCCCCAGGGCAGGCTGAGCTGGCCACAACTTAAAAAAAAAAAAAGAATAAAGCCTCCTGTGTCACACTCCCACTGACCACTGACCAGCACCTTCCGCACAGAGCCCACCTGTGAAGCTGGGACTTTAGGGGGACATGTTAAATTTAAACTAGAAAAGAAGGCCATACAATCAGATACTTCTACAATAAACTGAGGAAAAGGCAGAGGGAAAGAATAAAGATCATCACACTAGTCAGTGTCTAACTAGAGAAAACAGAAAAAAGAGAGAAATGAATGTAAGGACTTGTACTGAATGCACTGAATGGAGAACTTTGCAGGGAAGAGCAAAACAGTTCAGAATGTAGCAGCCATTATTGTCTTTAACTGGAGAGGTAAAGTAGAAGCTGGTATTACCTGGTCCTCAGGCCAAGAAACTTCCAAAAGAGACTGGGTCTGTAGGAGCCTACCTAATGGGAGTGATTCCAACCCCAATCGGCTTGTGGCACCCACTCTTTGCAGAGCACGTTCTCCTTCCCATCTTCCTTTCTGTATGGAGTACAGCAGAGAGGTTTAGACATAGATCTAAGCACGGGTGGCCCCAGTGCTGTTTTAACTAGCTGTGTTCTAACATGTCGAAAGAGCAAATGGTGTATCTTGTTTTGTAGTAGAATGCATAAAGTTATCCTGCTTTATTACTTTTTTTTAGTGGATATACATTTAGGTGTGATTTTTTTTTTTATTGAAATGAACAACAGCATAAAGAATACAAATAGCCAAAATGGTTTTTCGAAAACCCAAATTAGGTCAAAGTTCTAAATTAAAAATAGCAATTGTGTATCAATTTACCTTATTTGAACAATTTAAATTGGTAACATATAAAGACTTATTCTGATACAAGGTATTAAAGACATACTAGTTATCCTGTTTTATGTCTAAAATATGACACACTTTCTACTCTGGTGACTTCCCTGTGGCCTTTCTCTGATAATGAAGTGCAAATACAAATGCCTGGTCAACAGGGATGCCTGTCTGAGGCAATGCCCAAAGGCTTTTATACTGACGTTGATTTAAGGTAAAAACTGCCATGGGGGATAGCTTTCTTACCTTCTGGAAAACTCCCTATGTACCGGATTCTATGTTAGCTACATATGTACTTATTTGAACTGCCCAAAAATTGTATGATGCAGAAACTGTTGTTATTCTTTCTTTAGAAAGAAAAAAAAATTAAAGTAGAAAGTAGCAAATTTCCAAGATCCTATAACTACTAAGTGGAGAAGCATAAAGTACTGTATCATAGAGAATGATAAATTTGAGTCATTTGTAGAGAAATGAATGTACCTTGAATCCAAATGTTAAGTGAAATAAATCAGACACAAGCTTAATAATCATATGCTTTGTCTTATTTGAAGAACTTAAATTATAAATAAATCAAAGAGCAAAATGAGTGATGGGTATTAGAAAATAGGAAGATAAGTTTCTGGCAAATGGAAAGGAAACTAAAAGATGGAGGGAGGAAACAGGACAGGAGAATGGGATACAAATATAATTAAAATGCATCACGTACATTTATCAGCTACACACAATAAAGGCATTCATTATGTACTCAACTACACACTGCATAAAAGAATCTATCCATCTATCTCCATTGATCTATCTATCTATCATCTATCTATCTATCTATCTATCTATCTATCTATCTATCTACCTGTCATCTATCTACCTATCTTGTCCCATGAGTTCTCTGCCTTGAGGAAAGGTGATGACAGTTTATGACTGCTGTGGTGTCTGCATGTTAAGAAGTTATTGTGTGCCTATGATTCACAGTTCTTTGTTCACTATTGTTAATTCATTGCAATTGTGCAATATTGTTTTTTATTACAAAGATGTAATATCCATTTTACTAATGAAAAGCGCAGATAGAGAAATTAGTCTAAGCTTGCAAAAACACTAATAGTAAATTTTAAACAGATTAATCTGGCTTCAGTCCTCAGTTTTTCACCACTGAAGGAAATGTGATGTTGTGTGTATGTAATTTACCTGCTCACTATGTCACTCCATCCAGCTCCACACATTTCCTTAGGATTTGGAGCCATAGAGATGGCAATAACATGGTGAAAGATTCAGTGTCACTTAATGGAATCTATCATTCAGTGAAACATAAACAACGTGTGAACAATTGAGGATTTCCTGTAACAGTGTTGTAAGAAAAGTTCACTCTAAGAGAAATGGAGACACAGAGACATGACAGGGGTTGTTTTAAGTTTAGGATGAAAAACAGCAGTTCCATAATGAGAGTTCTGTAAGCAAGCTAACTCCTAAGATACATTTGCACTGTAGAAGCTGCACAGGTTGTATACAGCAAAAAGCAGAATCTGAAAGAAGATTCACCGGCTAGAGCAAAGGAGCCTGGCAGTGCTGTGTGAAGTGGTTAAAAAAAAGTCAAAAAAATTGTAGGAGAGTAACAGTGGTTAGTATACTGTGTATTCTTATCTTCAGAGCACTGCTTATATAAATCTTTTTTAATGAAGTAATCGTAAGTAATAGTATAGCAATCTTAACTGTCTTATACATATAATTAGTAGTATAACTATCTTAACTATCAAATATGTAGGATATATATATATATATATATATATATATATATATATATATATCCTTTTCTTTGTATTCTTTTTTCCTTTCCCCATCCCAGTGATTCTTTCCTTTTTTGAGCAGTTTCTTTCCCTTTGAACCTTTTTTTTATATTTAGGACAGGGTGTATAGGATGTACAGGGTCTCAGAAAACCATTTGGACTAGTAGTGATCCACCTGTTTACGGCCTCCCAAATGCTGGGATTACATGTGTGTCACTACACCCAACCTCAATGGCTGTCTCAGCATGCCCCAGGGGTGGGGCCGGCACAGCAGGCTGGGAATCCAACCCCTAACCCCTGCATCTGCTTAAGCAGGTACTTTAATCTGCTGAGCTATCTATCCATCCCCCTTTGAAACTTTTTGATCTTAGTCTTTCAGTTACTTACATGAAGGAGACAAGATGATGTTTACATATGAGAGATTTCCTTGTTTCACTTATGAGTAAGTACCTCACACATATGTGAATAAAAGTTAAGAAGTAATGAAAAAATTAAAAACAATGTTTTCTGTGATGTGATAAGGATCTAGGAAGATTTCTCTTTGTCATGCCTTTAACATTCCTCCTGGGCATGATGGTATCTCCCTGTAGTTCCAGAACCTAGGGAGCTGAGGTATGAGTTTGAGTTTAATCTGTATAATATAGTGAAACTCCTTCTCTAACAATAATTTAAATATATCCTTCAAGATACATGCTGCATGTGTTATGTATTTCATTTCAACCAATCATAAAATCATATTTTCTGATGTCTTCAATGTACTGCACATTGTTCACAGTGATCAAACCTTTTTCTGACGGTATTTCCTTGTAGCTGAAAAACTCAGAGTTCAGTCCAGTTAATATTTAGGAAGTTATTCTGACCTGAATTTGGAACTTGTCTTGACCTTAAGGACAAAAAGACCTTATGGAGAGATTGCTGCAGTGTCAGCTGCAGTGCAGTGCAGAAATGTCACTCTCCTTTCGCTCTGCTTTATTGTCGTCCAGCCATTCCGCAAATGACTTTCTTTGATGGGTAGTTTCTGACTGACTGTTCAGAACCTGAAGGCAAATGGGAATTTGTAGATTGTGATTGTTGGAGTTTTTCCCTGAAGATGCTACTGCCTCTATTGTTAGAGTGTAAATAACATGAAGAGATCATTAAATTCCCCATGTGGGTCTTGTGCTTGGCTCAGCACAGGGAAGGCACTGCTCTGGGCAGTGTGGCCCTTCTTCGAACCACTGTGCATTTGTTGGGGCACTGCAGTTCTTGCCTTCATGTGTGGATTAGCTAGATGGGAGGCAAGAGAAAGTGATCCCTTCTTGAATAAAATTTCAGCTTGCTGCCAGTTGCTTGGCCCCAGTGAATAGACCAGTCCTCAAGCACTGTGACCTCTTGCCTAAACTGGGATCTTTTGCTCCTTCCCAGATAATTGTACCATAATAGATTAGAGGGAAATACTAGTATTTGGAATTAGTAGAGTGAAATGCACCACAAGAAGTAAGGAAAACTCAGATCTGAGTATCAGTTGCCCTACTTTCTGTTGTATTATGACCAAAAATCAGTACATCTGTAAGTTTTACTTTGTTAATATCTAAAAGTTATTCCTGTGTTAGGAAGTTGGTGCAAAATTTTTGTGGATGCCAGTGATTTCTGAAATAGGAGACAGAAATTCCTACTAGTCCGCTGACAAGTTCAATATTCTATTAACCATATTGTCATTACATTTGGGATTTTAGTACAATATCTGTGTGTCTTAGTTACTTTTTACTCGTTGCTGAGACAAATACCTGACACTCAAGATGAAGTAAGGATAGGTTTATTTAGCTCACAATTTGTAGAGGCTTCAGTCCATATTTGGCTGGCCCAAGGCTGAGTGGAGCAGAGCAGAGAGCATCCAGTTCATGGTGGCAGAACAGCAGCAAAATGGTGGCAGAGGTAGCCAATCAATCAGGGCAGCAGAGCAGCAGCAACAGCTCAAGTCTGTCTCTCTGCCTCTCTTTATATTGCATCCAGGCTCTCTGCCTTAGGCTATACCCATAATCCCAGAAGTACTTCAATCTGTAATCCCATCATACTAAAACCCATAATCCCAGGGATCACGGATCAAGTCTCAAACTCTAGAAATCCCTGCCCAACGACTACATGAGGCTTTGGGGGGACAACTAGACATAAAGCATAACACTGTGCAATAGTAGAAATACATCTGCTAGCATTTCACATGAGTAATTTTTCTAATAACCAGACCCTTGCTGGTATTTGAAATCTTTCTAGAATTATCCAAATCATAGAGAAATAGAAATTGCTATTGAGCTACAATAATCTCACCTCGGCAGACATTGATGTGGAAGTACCTAATGAACTCTGTCCTCCAAAAAAGGGCATAATAATGTCTACAGCATAGAATAGTTATCAAGATTGAATGGGTTAGTTCTTCTAAAGTGATTAGCATAACATGTGAAGGTACTGAAGGAATGTTAGCACCTGTTTTTATTATTATTACTATGAGGCTCACGATCTGTGGGCTGCTCTAGGGAAGGCCCTGTGGAGAACCACCAGGGGACTGTAAACAGCCTTTGAGTAATTATTTTGTGTGTGAGAATTCTCCCATTGCACAGCTCACAATACACTTAATGTCTGAGCAAAAAGTCTAAAATCATTCCTAGTCTCTTTTTCGATAGAAAGTAATGTGACTGGGTGAATCTGTTATGAAGAACAACCTTCAAAAAGGGGATTTAGATGCATACACAGTCAAATGTTCTGCAATTTCAGTGGGCCATCTGCTTCCTTTTAGTCCAAAGAGAAGAATTTTCTTTTCTTTTTTTCTTCTTAGCAACATCAATAGGGAGGTGGGTCATGCCCACACGCCGTGCTCTGTGGAACTATTGTTAGGACAATATGCAATGTGTCAACTTTTAAAAAAAGAAAGGGCAAAGGAAAGAAAAAAAGCAATGTTTATTGAAAGTGTTTAATTGTTTGATCAATCTTACATACTTATATCTATTAATCTAAGCTGATCTAATGATGAAAATATGTAATATAACCATTGTTAAATTTAAATAATAAAAATATTAAATCATGAAAAAGAAAACCCAAAAAACCAAAAAGGGGATTTAGGTATTAGGCAGCGAATGGAAGCTGACAATTTAAAGGAACTCTGTGAGGAATTTTCAAAGGACGTTCATAAATTTTTTGACAAGTAACAACACGCTAACTTATTTAGCATGTTGAGTTTTCATTTCAAAATTAATCAGTATTTAATAAAGAAAAGTGAGAGACAAAATTAGTAAAGAAAACAAGTTTAAAAACAAGTATTTGGGCTGGTGAGATGGCTCAACAGTCTAAAGCACCTGCTTAGGCAAGCTTAGGCAACCACAGGGATTGCAGTTCGAATGCTGGAAGCATGTGCTGTGCCACCCTCAGGACAGGCTGAGCCGGCTATAATAAAAAAAGAAATAATGAAGAAAGATAAAAAACAAGTATTATTTTACCACTCTGAGAAAATCATCCTTGAAATTCTGATGTATAATTATTTTGGTTGAAATTTCAAAATTATATTTTCCCAATTTGGATAATGCACTTAGCGTTTAACTCTAAGAAGATAAGAGTCTTGTCATAAGAGCTTTACTTCAATTTTTTATAAAAAATTGCAAATAGAATTTTAAAGCAATTCAATCTATAATTTCTTTTGTAGACTCATTTAAATGTATGTCAGTTGAAAGTGTAAGTAATGCTTTGTGTGTTAATATCTGAAACCATACTAATCACCTTTTCTGTTTTACTTTCTTTGTACCATAAGCAATAAAGCACCAGTGCCATAAATGATCACTTCTGTATCTAGTTCTTACTAAACTATCCTGAATTTTCAAAAAAGCAGCAAAATATGACTTGAAAGATAAAAGTATCTCTGAGTTAAGCATGTTTCATAAAGTCATCTGCAGACATGTGTCATGAATTTTTAGTTACTTATTTACATTTATGTATTTATGTATTTATTTATTTGGCAGAACCAGGGATTGAACTCAGGCCTTTGTGCTTGCTGAGCAAGTGCTTATTCTACTGAGCTATCTTCCTAGCCCCTAACGAAGTTTTAAAAGTTGATTTGGATATTTTGTTTTTAGTACTAGTGGTCAAACTCAGGACTTTGCTTAAGCCACTGAACTCCATCCTGGCAGTCTGGATATATTTTGTCTCTATCCTTCTTGGCTTTATTTCTGCACTCCAGCAAATCACAAGGAATTGCTGTTGAGATTACTAGACTCAATTTGCTATCTGCTTTTTGATACCAATGGTACTGACTCAAATGGGTGAGAAAGTTGTCACACCATGGTTGGACAACTTATTTTGGAGAGTATGTACACATTATATAGACTGTTTTGTACTTAATATTAAAGTTCAGGGACTCACAAAATTCTACTCTTCAGAAAATTATTGGTGCCATTATTGTCCTTTAAATTGTGAAAACAATAAAAAACACATCAAGCATAATCCACCTTGATATGATTAGTGATCACGACATCAGTCTAAGCACAAGATGGTTGCATTTACATCTAGAATTTAGAAGAGAGAAATGGAAGACAATTCTTTCATTAGTTTCTGTTCATATTTCTCAGCTATTTGTTCAATTGAATTCAATTCCCAGAAGCAATAAGGTAGGATTACTTCCCTCCCACTTACCCTTTAGATATGGTCTTAGGATCATGGAGACAGTGGGTATTAACAGCCTGTCATCCCAGTTTAAGTCTCAGCAAAGGATGAAGAGCATGATATATTAAGATGCCCCTGACGCAAGTGGGTAGTGAAGGTGTATGGCTATCCAGTTGTCATGTCAGGGAAGATCACACTGGACAAGTTAATTAGGGATACTTTATTCAGGTGTACCACCACAACGGTCACTATTATTATAAACAGGGAAAATATGAACTCAACTTCACTGAAAGAAAGGTTTTAAACACTGGACAGAGTTTACAAAAAATGTGAAAATATGTGCTGGTATATGCAAGTTCAATTCCATCTTGGGCAAAAAAACCTAATGGATTTTTTAAAGACTAGGAAGAATTTATTGAGAGAAGAAAGCTTTTGTCTAAGAGGGACAGAAGAAGGCCAAGGGAGCTGGTTGCCTGCCTACTCTGCTTTTTAAGGGTGTATATTGAGCAAAGCAAGATGAGGCAGGTTAAGATAGGACAAAAGCCGGGCGTGGTGGTGCACACCTGTAATCCCAGCACTCGGGAGGCTGAGGCAGGAGGATCAGTGTGAGTTCGAGACCAGCTTGGGCTACAAAAGTGAGCTCAAGGCCAGCCTCAACTGCACAGTGAGACCCTGTCTCAAAAAGACAAAAAAAAAAAAAAAAAAAAAAAAAAAAAAAAAAAAAAAAAAAAAAAAAAAAAAAAAAAAAAAAAAAAAAAAAAAAAAAAAAAAAAAAAAAAAAAAAAAAAAAAAAAAAAAAAAAAAAAAAAAAAAAAAAAAAAAAAAAAAAAAAAAAAAAAAAAAAAAAAAAAAAA
>PVJA010009185.1:0-12339 GCA_004027025.1 Myocastor coypus | reverse complement strand
GAAAAGATAGAACAGAATTACAATCAATAAATAATACTATAAATTTACTCATTTAGGTAATATTGATCCAGTGGAAAATCTTAGGATGGGCATGAGATGGAGCAAAACTAGTAGCGAGACCCTGAACCTTATAGACCCTTCCCTAAAATACAAAAATACAACTAAACAAATAAATAAATAGACAAGTGAAAATTTTATTATCTAAGCTAGTCATAATACATGATCTCCAAAAATAAAGCAAACTCTTCCATCCAGTTGTCTTGGTAGGAGACCTCTAAAACTGTAAGTTTGTGTTGTCTAAAATTGAAGAATGCATTATAGAAACAATGGAGGTTAAGAGCAGAAGGAATTGAGATAAAGAAACTTCTACCTAAGAAGTTATGAGACCCTGTCTCAAAATAAAAATCAAATTCCAGCATGATAACACAACCCTTATAATCTCAGAATTCAGGGTCAGGCAGGAGGATCACTCTGAATTAGAAACCAGTTGGGGCTACATACTAAGTTTAATGCCAGCCTGGTTGGCTAGAAGACCCAGTCTAAAAGAACCAAAAATAGCCATAAAAATGCCAATCAAGTGGCTCTGAGATTTCATCTTATTCCAGTCAGATCATTCTGTTAAAAGACAAAACAACAAGTACTGAGTAGGGCATCTGGGGAAAGAAGCCCTTCTATATTTTAGTGAAATGAGTAAGTTCTTATAAAAACATTCCTCAAAAACCTAATACTCAAAATTCCAATCTGAGCAAGCTATACTTCTCATAGGTTTACCTCTTAATGAGTTCAAGATGTCATGGTGTATTGATACACACATGAGCATGTGTATAGTAGCTCGCTTCACAATAGCTACACTCTGTAGATAACTGGAGTGTCCCTCAAAAGACAAGTGGATATAAACAATGTGATGCCAGGGTCCGGGGAGATAGCTCAGTAGAATAAGTGCTTGCCTGGCAAGCACAGTGGCCTGAGTTCAATCCCCGGTACCACAAAAACAAACAAACAAACAAACAAACAAATAAATAAAATAATGTGATACTATGTGTACATAATGGAATTCTAACCTGCCATAAAAATGGATAAATTTGACTTATTTGTAAGGACAAGGGATGAGTCTTAGGGCCACAATGTTAAGTAAAATAAATCAGATGTTGAAAGTTAAACATTGTATGTTTCTTCTCATATAAGAAACCCAAGTATAAATAAATCAAAGGTCAAAGTAAAGGTAGTTTTTTGCAAAAGAGAAGGAGATCAGAGGAAATAGCAAGGGGAAAACACGCTCTGGAATAGTAAAACTGTCAAGAATCAGGGAAATAAAGAATTTGCAATTGCAAGGTTTCCCAGCTCAATGTTCTGGAAGTGAGTTAAAGGACAGAGAGCTAGGAGGAAACATGTCTAGAGTTAAGTCACCTGAGCGGACAGGAGCCCACCCTGGTCAGTCATTACAGCAGGTAAGCAGTGGGAGCTGCCTGGAGTCAAGAGGTATGCCCTTCACTTTCAGGTCTTACTGGATTTCATTAATGTTTAGGGGATGGAATTGGTATGGATTTTCCCAGGTGAGATGACTTATGTCTTGGATCTATCTATCTATCTATCTATCTATCTATCTATCTATCTATCTATCTATCTTTCTTTCTTTCTATCTATCTATCTATCTATCTATCTATCTATCTATCTATCTATCTATCTATGTGCATATTATATATAAGTATACATATGCTGAAGCATACGTATATAAGTATACATATACTGCAGTATATGTATATTTCTGTATTTATATTTCATCTGTTTCCTAGGAAGAGTTTGCCTAGACTTGAGAATTACCTTCAGAGGAGGGCTTTTGCCTTGTTATAACAGCAACTCTTACGTAGATTAAGTGTTAATTCTTATTGGAAACATATTGAGGTAGATTTGGTCTGGGAAAAACCAGTCAAGCAACTGAGAAGAACCTGTCAAAGTCCTGGAGACCCAGTGCACATGAATGGGACATGTGATGGAGAGTGGTTCTGGAGCTACAGAGACTATCTGCAGACTCAATCAGAAAAATGCTATTTTCAATTATTCCTTTACATCTGGCTTGAAACCAAGAGAATCTTCAATAAGGTAATTCAAATGCTGCCTCAACTCAGTGGGTTTTCAATAGAACATCCCAGGTGTTTTATTTGCATTAGAGAGAAGCCAATCTAGGAAATTCAGAAAGAAAAGATTCCTGTTATCCTCACTGCTGCTGTGAGTCTTTCCCAGCCAGCTCTCACCCTTCATAGAAAGTTTCCTATATTCAATCCATGTTCACCCCTGCTGCCTTTTCTGGGCATCTTGTCCAATTCTTTGCAGCAGACACCAAGAGCGTGGAAAGAATTTCTTGGGATTCCATCTTTTAAGAAACAATATTATTTTCAGGTTGAATGACTTTCATTCCTTCTGCATATTATATTTATTGCAGAATCTATTTGTCAGAATATTTAGGGTGATTAAAGGCTCCATAGTAACTATTTTTAACACTAGTTTTTACCAAACATGGTATTTAATTGGAAAGAAACAGAATGGCATATGGACTTCTTAATTTTTAAAACGGAGTATGAATACCTATTAAAGGATTTATTATTTGTTGATTGAATCATTGAAAAATAAGTTATTTGAAAGTGAAAAGGCTATATGAAAGAATCTCTGGGAACTCAAAATTTAAAAGACATTTATTTACAAATGTTATTTATCTTCATTTTTTTCTTCTCCTTTATGACTTCTTACTAATATCCTTATGTAACCCCTATATCTCGATAAGTTCTAACTTTTATTTTATTTATTTATTTTGCTTTAAACAATTTATTTAACTGAAATGGACTTACATTTGTTTCTGAAGTGACTTCCATGTATTTGGATACATCTTTTCCCAATGGTGATTTACAAGATCTTCAAGCCAATATAAATATTTTATAAATATTTGGGTATACACCTGCACAATACCTCAGCAATACTTTTCAGCAAGAAAACACTGAAGAGTAAAGACCAGACACAATTACTCACTACAGTGAAAATTTGCTGAGATATGTTTGAGGTAAGAAGGCACCACATACCTCTTCAAGTAAGAAAATCACCCTTACAACACAGGGCAATTTTATTTTTATACAGGACCTAGAGCACTTAAGCTGTTAATTAGGTGGTGAATGCAGAACTACATCCCAGTTTATGCCATGAATTCATAGGGAATAGGTTCTAAGAACTCAGGTTCCTTCCCATTGGTCCTCTCAAAGTGCGCTTCTCTGGGAGGGGCAGGCTGGCACTTCAGTTGAACCTAAGTACCTTTCTCTTTGGCTTCTTTATTCTTCTGATCATTTTCCTTGACACGTTTCAGCAAGCTATCACGACTTTTTGAATGTTTAATATGCTCAATACGTATATTAATCCTCTTGGCAAGTATCTTGCCCTTAACTTGCTTGTTTACAACAATGCCAACACTGTAGACTCTTCCTGTTTTGCCATGGTAACATTTGTAAGGCAGTCCTTTTTGCACAGTAGCTATTCCCTTGATGTCTTTACTGTCACCCTTTTTGTAGATTCGCATATATGTGGCCAAAGGAACCACCCCATGTTTTCTAAAGGGCCTGGAGAACATATAACAGGTTCCCCTCCTCTTGGCCTTTGTGTTGATCATTTTGACAAATTACTGGAAGATGGCGGTTCCTGCCGAAAGGTAAATTCTAACTTATAAACATGAATAAGACAAAGACATTTGCTTCTGATGGATGGATACATAGGTGAGCTGATTACCTTTATCCAAAAAGATAAAGATTTTCTTTTAATTTTATGAACAAAGGTTAAAACAAAATTTCATAACAAAATAATAGAAGAATGACAATAGTTATTACATTACATGTTCTCTTTAAAGTAGTTGCTCAGGGTACAAGATATGGGCATAAAATTTTCTCCAATTGATATTATAATCTTTTTAAAAAACGAACTAAAAGACACCATTCACATAACTAATTTGCACTTTTTTTCTTTTCTCTATTATCCTTCCCCTTTAATCCATTCTAGTCCTTTTTAATTAATTAATTGATTGATTAGTTATAATTTAAAAAATCTCTTCCTTCCTTCCTTCCTTCCTTCCTTCCTTCCTTCCTTCCTACCTTCCTTGCTTCCCCAGTGCTGGTATTACAGGCATGTGTCACCATGCCCGGTTTTGGTGACTGGTTTGGTATGTGGCCTACACAGGATGTGGTACTGGGGATCGAACCTGGATTCTTGCACTTTCCAGCTGGGTACTTAGACCTCTGAACTATCTCTCTGGCCTTCCTTTTTCCTTGTAAAATTTCACAATATCATTTGAATATTTCCATTTCACAATATCTATTTTACATTGTAGACCTTATTTATTCTTAGTTTCTCACACCACGGAGACAGTATGATGTTTACACATGTGAGTCTGGCTTATCTCACTTATGAGTATGGTCTCAAGTTGCATCCATTTACCACAGAAGTCTCCAGATTGTCCTTCTTTATGCACAGAACACTATCAGGAATAAAAAAGCCTTAATCTGGGGACTGTGAAGCTCTGAGTTGCCACTTGTTGAGGGTGAGAGCAGAAAGGCAGCCCATAGCACCTCATTCCTTGCCCTAGGAAATTATAGACTACAAAAAGGCTGCTGACAGGGGCAGTGGACTTATAAAGCAATCAATGTGTGGTGGTTGGTACATTGTGTCAGTTTGAGGGGTTGGAAGCTTGGCTGGATTGGCTCAGCAACTCAATGCCTTCCATGTCCTAGGGCATGGAGGTCTGTCTCTCCCTGGGGAATGAAGGGCCTGCCCTAGAGTGAGTCAGTACAAAAAGGGATATAAAGCGTTGAGGAAGGATTCTGCAAGTCATTTCCTCAGAGGATTTTGGTCTTTGCATCCAGGCCACTTCCTCAGAGGAGTTCTAATCTTCATAGCTGCCACTACTTCTTTGCAGGAGCACCAGGCTTTGCAGTCAGTATGAGTATGAAAGGAAGGGAGAGAGGCTTGATAGATGCCACAGCTGCTGATTCTTCCTCTATTCTTCCCTGTTTTACACTGCTATGAACTGCTGCCCTTTGCCTTGTGCCAGTCTGCCTTGGAGCCAGTGGAGTATAAACTCAAATCTCAACTAACTGTAAGATAAGCCTTTCTTTTCTCAATTTTGGGGGCCATGTATTTTTTTCCAGAAAGGAGAGAAAAGTAACTGAGACAAATAGGAAGTTAGCACCCCACCTCAGTGGGACTGAGCAGATTTAGATTGCAACCGCAGGAGCAGAGGACCAAACCATATCACAGCATCCATCTCCACGCTACAACAAATGGCCTGGGGAGACAGAGATTTGCCAAGAGAGTAATCATAAAAAAGTACTAATCAGTTTTTTAAAGACATCTTTACTTTTCTAAGTTTACAAACCTGATTCTCTTGATCTTCTATATTCTTTTTCTTTCCATTGAATATGTTTTATTATTTATTTACTTATTTATATTACTTTTAATAAGAAATTACAATGTGACTGTTTCAAAACACATTAGTAATATACTCTCAATAATTAATACAATGCATATTGTCCTCATTGTAGTTATACAGAGCACAGGGTGTAGACATGATAATATTTCTAATCAATACTGGTACAAAAATTACTTCCGATTGAACTAAGAGAAAGTAGTAGTATACATAATGCTATGTTCCATAATCACAGTGGGTTATAGGCAAAACTGTTAATATTGAAAGGTATTGATTTAAGCCTTTTACAGCTCAGCATACTAAACTATCCTTTTATTTTGTACATGTTTAAACTTTACTGCTGGGTGGTCAAGGGCAAGTTAAAGTAAGACCTACATAACAAAACATGTATTTTTTGTGTCTCCCAAGGTCAGCCAACTCCCTTCAGGATTTACTTCGGAACCATGTACAGAGTTTTGTAGAACTGTTGTCATTGTCAGCTGTCTGGATGAGTCACAGCCATTACTTGACCAGTTTGCTCTCTGTGAAAACCTGAGAGAATGTTTTCTCTCTAGGTGACTCTCCTTAGGCACAATGTACATCATTGATCACTTTCCTCTGTGGCCCCATAATCTCCTTGAACAGGACATGTGGGACTCCACTGAGTTACAGGGCACTATAGTATAGATTCTCTTATGTCCTGAGTCCTAATGGACCTTGAAGGCCTAGGGCCAAAATATTGGCTATCTTTGTAGCCCTTCTTTTTCTCTAATTTTTGGTCTATAAACTGACATTGTTAACCTTCCAGAAAAAAAGCTTAGTGATACTATTATTCTAACACATGGGTGCTTGAGCTTAATATCACTGTCTTTCTGAATATCTTAGACTTAACTTGAAATTGGTATCTTCTGTAAATCATTGATATTCTAATAAATCTCTATGGAATGTGACAAAAGCAGTTACTCATTTTTATACAGATATTGAGAAATATAAGCATGTACCAGATTTTAGCCTGTCCATCCTTTGGCATTTTTCCTAGTCTCTTACTCTCACTTAATTTCTTTTTTGTTTTCTTGTAAACCAATCATTTATTTGAGAAAGAGTATAACAGTAACTGAAATTATACTAAAAGCAGCACACATCTAAAAGATCAGAATGACAGGTATTCCAAGCATAGTTTTAGTGTTACATGTTGCTATCATCAGTGTCAAAAACCTTTTGAGGTTTCTTAGGACCATTGTCTAATTCATCCTGTGCATAGAAGTCGCAGTTTTGATCCTGCTATGTTTCTTCTCTCTTCTGCTTCCAGTCATTTTACTGTTTAATCCTTAAATCTTTGATTTCCATTCAGCTGCATTATACCTCTCCATTTTTACTTCTTTTTTTGAGTTCTTATACTAGGGAGACTATATGATATTTACATATATAGGCCTGGTTTATTTCACTTATGAGTATATCTTCAAGATACATCCATTTATATATGAAGTCTTCTAGTTTATCATTCTTTGTATCTGAGTAATATTCCATTGTATACAAATAACACATCTTTTTAAAACATTCTTCATATGATGGGCATTTCGGTTGTTTTCAAGATTTGGCTATTATGAATTAGGCTACTATAGACATAGGTGCACTGATATGACTATCGCATGAGGTTTTAGTTCTTCTAGGAAAATTCACCATAGAGGAATATCTGGATTGAATGGGATTTCCAGCTCTAGTTTTTTAAGGTGCCTCCACACCACTTTCCATAATGGTTGCACCAGTCTGTATTCACACCAGCAGCAGAGAAGGGTTCCTTTTTCCCCAGAGCCTCGTCAACATTTGTTGCTGATTGATTTCTTTATGACGGCCATTATTTTTGAGGTGAGATGGTATCTAAGTATTGTTTCACTTTGCATTTCACGAATGGCTACGAATGTGGAGTGTTTCTTCATGTATTTGTAGGCTTCTTGAATTTACTTCTCTGAGAAGTGTGGGTTCATCTCAGATGCCCATTTCTGGATTGGGTCTTTGAATTTTGGGATACTAATGGTTTTTAGTTCTTTATAAATTCTAGATAGAAGACCTTTGTCCAAATACATATTAGTTAAATTCTTTCAAAATTTTTGGGTTGTCTTTTCACTCTATTGGTAATTTGTTTTGAGGCAAAAGAACTTCTTAGTCACAGGAGTTCCCAGTTGTTGATTCTTTCAAGTATTAAACAAGCATTTTAATTTTTGTCTATGAACTCTTTGCCTATGCCAATGTCTTCAAAATATTTTCCCACTTTCTCTTCCAGATTTAATGTTTATCTTTAATATTTAGATATTTAATCTGTTTTGACTTTAGTTTAGTGCATGGTGATAGACCAGGATCAAATTATAGTTTTGGGCATATAGAGAGCCAGTTTTCCAGCAGCAGTTATTAAAGAGGCTATCTTTCTTCCAGTAAACATGTTTGGCCCCTTTGTCAAAGACAAGGTGGCTGAGTGTGTTTGTATTTGATTCTGCATCTTCTAATTTATTCCACTGATCCTCAGGTCTACTTTTTTTCCAGTACCATGCTGATTTTATCACTGTAGCTTTGTGGTATAATTTTACGTCAGAAACTGTAATGTCTCCTGCCTTACCTTTGTTGCCAAGAATTGTCTTTGCAATTCTAGGTCTTTTTGTTTCCAAATAAATTTTAGGAATGACTTCTCCCGGTCTATGAGGTACATTAATGGTATTTTGATAGAAATTGCATTAAATCTGTACAACATTTTACAGAGTATGGCCATCTTCACAATGTTGGCTCTTCCTATCCAAGAGCAGGGAATATGTTTCCGTTTTCTGAAATTCTCTATGATCTCTTTTCAGACAAATGTAGTTTTCATTGAAAAACTCTTTGCTGGGCGTGGTGGTGCACACCTGTAATCCCGGCACTTGGGAGGCTGAGACAGGAGGATCAGTGTGAGTTGGAGAGCAGCCTGGGCTACAAAAGTGAGCTCAAGCCTGAATTAAATTCTTTCTCTGTGTGTTTGTTATCTGTATAGAGGAATGCCATTGACTTTTATGTGTTGAATTTTTACCCTACTTTGCTAGTGAATTTGTGTATTACTTACAGGAGCTTCTTGGTGGAGTGTTTTGGGTCTTCCAAATAGATTATCATGTCCTCTGCAAATAGTGATAATTTAACTTCTTTACATATTATTATTTCTTTTATCTTTCTCTCTGGTCCAATGGCTGTATCTAATGATTTCAGAACTATATTGAACAGGAGTAGTGATAGAGGACATCCTTGTCTTGTAGCAAATTTTAGAGTAAAAGACTTCAGTGCTCTCCCAGTTAGAATTATGTTATCTGTTGTATTGTCATGGATGGCTTTTATAAGCTTGAGTTGGAGGCCCTCTATTTCACATTTCTACAGGAATTTGAACATGAGTGTTGGGCTTTGTCAAAAGCCTTTTCTGCATCAACTGAGACAATAGTGTGATTTTTGGCTTTGGCTCTTTTGATATGGTGTATTACATTTATGGACTTGCATATGTTGAACCATCCTTGCATCTCCTGGTTGAATCCTATGTGGTCATGGTGTATAAACTTCTTCATGATTTGTTGTGCTCTAGTCATGAGGATATTATTGGGAATTTTTGCATCTATTGTTCATGAGAAAAGTTGGCCTTTAGTTCTGTTTTTTAGTTGCATCTCTCTCTGGTTTTGGTATCAGTGTAATACTTGCCTCTAGGAATGATTTTGGAAGGATTTCTTCCTTTTCAATTTCATTGAAGAGTTTAAGGAATATTGGGATTTTGTCTTCTGTAAAATCTTGTAGAATTCAGTGGTGAATCCATCAAGTCCTGGAGGTTTCTTTTTCGGTAGGCTTTTTATTACATTTTGTATTTCATTGGTTGTTATTGGTTTATCAAGGGTTCTTATATCTTGTTGATTCGGTTTTGGTAATTTACACTTTTCTAGGAATCTGTCCATTTCTTTGGTTTCTTCAGTTCAGTGAGAGTAAAGACTCTGAAACTAAGGATCGTCAGTATAGCTTAGCGGATTAAGCACTGGCTTAGGCAAGCGCAGGGCTCAGGTTTTGGTTCCTCACCCCACCTGCCATGCCGGCCCCACTCTCAAGTGGGTAGAGCCAACAGTGGAGTCTGGGCATGGTGATGCACGCCTGTAATCACAGAACTTGGGAGGTACAAGTAGGACAATCACTATGAGTCGGTAGTGAGACCGTGTCTAGAAAACAAACAAACAAACAAAAAGAATAAGAGGAAGAAAAGGAAGAATAGGAAGAAGAAGAAGAATAGGAAGAAGAAGAAGACGAAGATGAAGACGAAGACGAAGACGAAGACAAAGAAGAGGAAGAAGAAGAAGACGAAGACGAAGACAAAGACAAAGACGAAGAAGAGGAGGAGGAGGAAGAAGAAGAAGAAGAAGAAGAAGAAGAAGAAGAAGAAGAAGAAGAAGAAGAAGAAGAAGAAGAAGAAGAAGAAGAAGAAAAGGGAATATTCTGAAAGTAGCTGTTTATGATTCTCTGAATCTCTGTTTGGTCTGTAGTAATTTCACCCTTTCAGTCTTTATTGCTTGAATTTGAGTCCTTTCCTTCCTCTTTTTGATGAGGTTAGCTAGGGGCTTATTAATTATATTTAATCTTTCAAAGAACCAGCTTTTTGATTCATTAATTCTTTGTATTGTTTTCTTTCAAAGAATTGAAATGAATTTCTACTCTAATCTTTATAGTTTCCAACCATCTTTGGGCTTTGGGTTTTGCTTTCTCTTCAGTTTCTAGTCGGTTCAGGTGTTGCATGAGAGTACTTATTTGTTCTTGTTCTGTCTTATTAATGTGTGAGTTCAGAGCTATTTCCCTCTAAGAACTGTTTTTATTATATCTCATAAATTCTGGTTGGTTTTGTTTGAATTTTCATTGAAGTATAGATATTCTTTAATCTCTTGTTTAATTTGATCTGTAACCCACTAGTTGCTGAGAAGGCTGTTGTTTAATTTCCATGCATTTCTGGGGTTCTTGTGGTTTCTTTTGTCATTTATTTCAAATTTCAATGCACTATGGTCAGATAGTATTCATGGGATAATTTCTGTTTTCTTACATATACTTAAGCATGCCCTATAGACTAACATGTAGTCTATTTTAGAAAATGTCCCATGTGCAACTGAAAAAAATGTGTAATCTGAAGTAGTTGTGTATGTCTCTGTGTATGTCCACTAAGTCCAGTTGTTCCAGGTTCCAGTTTATTTGTGCTACTTCTTTGCTAATTTTTTGTCTGCTTGACCTATCTTTTTGGGATGAAGGGGTGTTAAGGTCTCCTGTTATGATTGTGGTATTGGATATTAGAGTTTTAATGTCCATTAAGGTTTGTCTTACATAAGTTGGTGCTCCTGTGTTGGGTGTATATATATTTATGAGTGTTACCTCCTCGTTTTGAATTTTTTCCCTAACCAGTATGTAGTGGCTTTGTTTATTTCATTTGACCAATCTTGGTTTGAAGTTTAGAGTGTCTTCGAAGAAGATTGCTAACTCTGCTTTTTTCTCTTTCTTTTCTTTCTTTCTTTCTTTCTTTCTTTCTTTCTTTCTTTCTTTCTTTCTTTCTTTCTTTCTTAGGTGCTGGCACATGCAGTATTGTTTTCCATTCTTTAACTTTTAGCTTATGAGTTTGTTTATGAGTTAAGTGTGTTTCTTGTGAACAACATATGGTTGTGTTTTGCTTCTTTATCCGCTCTTTCAGTCTATTTGTTTAATTGTAGAATTGAGTCCATTTACATTAATGGTTATAATTGTAATGTATTAACTTATGATTGACATGAGTTTTATTAACGACAGTTTACCCCTTTTTCTCCTGTTTTTAACTGGTTGTCCTATTTGGTGGTTTCTTTCTGTTGTCATTTGTTGAGTTTGGGTCATTGTGGTCCCTCTCTGAAACTTTTTTTCTTAGTATACTTTGCATGGTTGAGTTTGACACCATGAAATTCTTTAGTTGTTCCTTGTCATAGAAGTATTTCACTTCTCCCTCATACTTAAAAGAGAGTTTTGCAGGGTATATCAGTCAGGGTTGGAATTTGTTTTCATGGAGGACTTGATGTACTCTGCTCCATGCGCTTCTTGATTTCATGGTTTCTGAAGAGAAATCTGAAATTATTCTGATGGGTTTTCCTTTAAATGTGATCTGTTTCTTTTCTCTAGCAGCTTATAGTGTATTATTCTTCTGCTGGATTTCTGAGATCTTGATTATTATATGGCTGGGTAATTTTTTTAGTTGGGTTAATGTTATTTGGAGTTCTGTGCTTTGGTTACTGAATGTCTGATTGATTTCTCAAATTTATGAAGTTTTCTGCTATTACTTCTGCCCATATTCTTTTTATGTCATTTGTACAGACTCCTTTCTCATTGATTCCTATTAATCTCACGTTGTTCATTTTTGCATCATCTTGCAGATCTTGAATTATTTTTTTCCTGCATCGTCGTTGTTTTTAAGAGATCCTCTCTTACCTTTCCACTAGCTGTGACTGTGTCTTCAAGATCTGAACTATATCTTCACTTTTATTCATATGGTTTTGTGATTTAGATTTTATTTTTTGCAAATCTCTTTGAAACTCTTTTGTGTGATCTACTTCATTCCTATATTGCTCAGTCAGACAATCCATCATTTTTCAGTTCTCTTCTAATTTTTTTTATCAATGTGTTCTTTAATAGTACTTTACTTAAGTCTTTCATTATAGTTATCCTTTCTCTAATTCAGAGATTATTTCTGCTTTGTTCTCCTCTGTACCTTTCTGTACTTGTTCCCCTACTTTAGATGCTATTAATTTAGAGATGTCTTTTTTTAACTTGAGAGGTTATTTCTGCTGTGGTTTCCTCTATACATTTATGCAATTGTTTTTCCACTTTGAAGTCTATTAATTCATGCTTTTTTTTTTTTTTTT
>PVJA010009184.1:0-61664 GCA_004027025.1 Myocastor coypus | reverse complement strand
AAACACAGAGCTAGATTGGTGAGATGAGCTTTAGGAGGCTTAGATCAATAGCCTCCAACATTACAAGCTTCACTGGTGGCCCACTGCAATTGCAGAACGTTTGACTGTGTATGCATCTGCTTCCTCTTAGTCCAAAGAGAAGAATTTTCTTTTCCTTTCTTCTTTTTTTTCTCTTTCCTTTTCTTTTTTTTTTTTTTTTCTTCTTAGCAACATCAGTAGGGTGGTGGGTCATGCCCACACAATGTGCTCTGTAGAACTATTGTGAGGACAATATGTAATGTGGCAACTTTTAAAATAAGAAAGGGAAAAAAAATAAAAATAAAATAAAATAAGAAAGGGGAAAAGAAAAAAAAAGTAATGTTGACTGAATGTGTGAATGTTTAATTGTTTGATCAATCTCGTACACCTATATATATTAATCTAAACTGATCTGCTGATGAAAATATGTAATATAAAACCATTGTTAAATTTACACAATAAAAATATTAAATAAAAAAAAGATCAAAAGGAAACAAAACAACAACAACAAAAACCCCAACCAATCAAACAAAAAATACCCTAAAACAAATATGAAGATGCTAACACAGACTAGGGCCAGGTGACAGCAGACAGGACCTGGCTCAAAGAGCTGGTAGCTTTCAAGACAGACAGAGCAAAAATAAACAGCCTGTTGGGGAGGGTGGTGCCCCAAGGGCAAGTGCAGTGCTCTAGGGACAGCAAAACAGCACATGCCTTGAGCTTAGTGCTAGGGACAGCTTCCCAAGGTCCTACTGAAGCTTCTTTCTGCTTACTACAAGTACAGCACATTTCCACGTCATGTGTGTATGTGTGTGTGTGTGTGTGTGCGCACATGCACATTGTGTGTATGGGCTGCTTGCTTGTGTACACCTACTTATTTAACTTTATTATTGTGGTTAATTTGTGTAAGCTCTTGACTATAACAAAACAGTATCGATTTTTGCTTTAAGCATTATTTATAGGCTTTTAATACAACACATACACATGCACACAGGAGTTATTATTTAGAAGATAATAAGATATAAAATTTGTAATAAGATAAAATTTTTAAGTATTTTAAAGAAGAGTCTTCTCATCTCTGCCCTCCAGGTGGCCAGTTTTCCTCCACCAAAGCCCAATTCCTGTGAAGCCTGTACATACACCCTGCATACAAGAACAGATACAAACATGGAGTATACTTCTGTGTAGGGCACACAGTCTCATTGCTATACAAAGCCTCTATATCCTCTGTCATCTTTAAGTAGGTTATAAGTCCATTAATTGTAGATTTTTTTTTTTTTGATATTTAGTACACTGTCTCACTACACACCCTGGGGGGTGTGGGTGGGGCCGGAACAGCACACTGGGGTACAGTCCCTGTCCACTGAGCTATCTGGCCGGCCATAGATATTCTTTATGGATACAGAAAATGAACACTCGGTGTTCAGTTAATTCTTAAGTTTTCTTTTTAAACTTTATGGTACTTTTCTTCATGGACAAAGTGTTTTTTATGCAGTAAACTTCATCAATCTTTTTGCTTACAGAGTTTAAGCTATTATATTGAATTCTACAAGGCTTACTTCAGGACATATTTTCTTAGTTCAGTGAAGATTTCATTTAATACACTAGCTTCACATTTTAATGTAGCCATTATCTGCCAATCTTTTCCATGGTATTTTATAGATCCTAAGGTCAGAGAAATGAGACCAGTATTCAGATCTGGGAAAGCTCCCTCTCTCAGGCCTGTGTTGCTCCTGATACCCTATGGGGCTGCTGGGTTTCACTGATCACTGGCCTTTCAGGAACATAACACAAGATTTGTTCTTTCTTCCTTCCTTCCTTCCTTCCTTCCTTCCTTCCTTCCTTCCTTTCTTCTTTCCTTCCTTCCTTATTTCTTTCTTTTTTTTGTATTTTAAGGAAGGGTCTACAGGGTATTCAGGGTCTTACTACTAGATCAGACTTGTAGTGATCTGCCTGTTTACAGCCTCCCAAGATCCGGGATTACAAGTGCCTGCCACCACGCCCAGTCTCAACTGCTATCTCAGTGCAACCTGGGGGCAGGGCCTGCTTGCAGGCACTTTAATCCGCTGAGCTATTTGGCCTGCCCTTAACACAGGATTTATAAAACCCAATCACTAACATTTATCTCCCTCAAAAGTTGTAACTGTAATGTTTTGTAAGTAATGAGGTTTAATTTGGATAAGAACACATATATGGCCAAGGACACTGTCAGTCAAGCCATCTCTAATCTAATTTCTGAAACATTCAATACAGCACTCAGTGCTGGTGGCGCCTCACCGCGTCCTAGCAGCATCACAGGCACCTTTTTAAACTTCTAATTTTTAGACCTCACAAGCAGTAGTAATTATAACAGCACGATGAACCAGCTGAGCTAGGTACAATGCCACCTCTGCTATTTCAGACAGTATAAGTGGCACTAAAAGCAGAATCAAGACAATGTGGAAGAGCTTTTTTAAAAAGACGGGTCACAACTCAGAGCTCTATGTGCAGTATCAGTTCCCACTATCTTCCCTTCCTAGAAAATAGATGTGACAAAAGTAAAGCTTTATCTTCTATGGAATAACAAAGCATTCCTGACTTTTTGGTTATGGAGTCTACTCCATATATAATACACATAATTTTATGAAAGTTTTCTATAGACTGACTAAATCAATATGAAAACATTTGTTTACCTAAAGGGTTAAAATAAAGTGGTGTGCAGCTATCTTTGTGAGTTTGGAAAGGCTGTGCTCTGCACAAACTACACTTCTCAGACCTCTGGAAGTGCTTGTCCCAGAAAGAACAAAAAGAGCTTTTAAACTGACAGCACAAGGTTACCATAGCTACAATAGTCAAGGCTCAACCAAGGCATTCTATAAACTTTAACCATGGTAAAGAGAGCTGTAGCTCAATGGCAGATGAGGAAAGACAAAGGATACTGGTGAAAAGAACAGGGTCCTGGTGAGCTTGTGACAGCAGTAGGGCAAAACACCATTTTCCTAGAATCTTGTGGGAGTTGGCAAACAGGAGACAAACAGGTGGAGCACACGTGGCGGGGGCTCACCATAACACCACAGGTTTAGTTGATAAACTGAGTATCAAGTTAAATTGATGTATAGGACATGGGAAACTTTCATACAGGAAGACTCTCATAAACACAGTGAATGTAAGACCATTCATAAACACCTACAGGGTGCCTACTATGTGTTAGGAGCTGTGTAAACTAAATAGAATTAAAAGAGAAAAAGTAAGACACAAAGCTCACAGACTAGTATAGAAGATAAAGAGGCAGGAACGTCACAGAGAAATAAAAGCACCTGTTAAAGACAGCAAACACCAATGTACAGAGGAATAAAACATATCATGAACACACAAAAAATCTGATCTACTTTGGTAATAAAGGAGACACAGCTTTATTATTGTAGGAGTTTAGACAAACCAAGGCCTAAGGTCCTTTAACCCAAATTAAGAGGTCTATATTCTCTAACCAAACCCCTTAAAGTAAAACTCATTAAAAATTTACACAGCACAGGGGCCAGCTCTGTGGCACAAGTGCCTGCCTGGCAAGTGTAAGGTCATGAGTTTGAACCCCGGTCCCACAAAAAAAAAAAAAAAAAAGAAAATTTACACAGCATATAAGAGGGGTATACGGTAGTCCCTCACTATTTCATGGTTTGACTTTCACAGACTGTTTCATGGGTTTCTGAAAAATACTAATCTAAATTATTTATTGCAGATTTTTTGCTATATTGTGGGATTTGGTAGCACCATATAGTATATGTATATTTTCAGAATTACATACGTTTATGAGTTTATTTTTTGCAGTACCAGGGACTGAACTCAGGACCTTGTGCTTGCCAGGCAGGTGCTTATGCCACCAAGCTATCTCCCCAGCCCAGGTTTATGAGTTTAGAAAATCATTAAGAACATTAGAAGTGCTTGCATTCATTCATTCATTCATTCATTCATTCATTTATTTATTTATTTATTTATTTATTTATTTATAAGTATTTGGTACAGGGTCTCACTATGTAGCTCAGACTTGTAGTGATCCTATTTTCAGCCTTCCCAGTGCTGGGATTACAGGTGTGCACCACCATTCTCAGACTCCATGGCCTGCTCAGCATGCCCACAGGAGCGAATGGCCACAGCATGTGCACTGGGGATTGAACCCTGGTCCCTGTGCTTGCCTAAACTGGCACTTAGTCTGCTGAGCTATTTCATTGGCCGTAGAACTATTTTTCAAAGTGTGGGAAAGGTTTATAAGAGTATGAGAAGAGTATATAAAGCATATATATATATGTACATGTATATACATTAAAATAATGATGTTACTATTTTGCTGATTTTCATTTATCACAAAGATGTCTGGAACGACTTCTGTGGTAAACAAGGGACTCAGTTTATTAGTGCTTCAATTAGGGAATAAAGGAAGAGAGGGAGAGAGAGACAGAGAGAGACAGACAGACAGACAGACAACATTGTAAAATCCATTATAGGCCAGCCCAACCTGTCAATCTGAGGTCTGTTCCTCCCTGCCCCAACTGACACCACAATGTCTCTGAGGAAAAATTCTAACTGGCCAATGTTCCCAGGGAAAGACAGCCAAAGCAGCAGTGCCTGTCTTCCTAGGAAGCCTGGGGAGGGGAGTAGCTGCTGGTTGTGGGCAGAAAGGAAGGGCTATGGTTTTTCTGCCCAACAGGACACAATCCAGAAAGGGGCCCACATCCACACACACCAGCCACATAGAGCCCACTCAAAATTCATAGGACAGCCAGGCGTGGTGGCACACGCCTGTAATCCCAGCACTCAGGAGGCTGAGGCAGGAGGATTGGTGCAAGTTCGAGACCAGCCTGGGCTACAAAAGTGAGCTCAAGGCCAGCCTGAACTGCACAGTGAGACCCTGTCTCAAAAAGATAAAAAAAAAAAAAATTCATAGGACAACTCAGTGTCCGTCTGCATGAACAAAATACTTAATGGACTCCCATGTGGCATTACAAAAACAAATTCCAAGAGAATCAGACATACCAGTGTGAAAAAACACAGAAATTAGAACATATTTTTACAAAATAACTTCTGAAACAAGATATAAAAACACAAAATAAAAGCTAGGTGTGGAGGAAGGAACATCACCAGCATGGGACACAGAGGGAGTTCAAGGCCTCCTGGGCAATTTACAGAGGCCCTTTCACAAAATATAGAAGGCTGTGGAGGCAGCTCAGCATTCCCTGGGTTCACCCTCTAGAACTGAGCCTAAAAAGAAAGAAGGGGGAGGATAGGGAAAAAGACAAGGCTGGGAAAAGGGGGAAGAGGAGGAACAAAAGAAGGAGGTAGGAAAAAGGTGGTAGATACATAGCTCAGCACTCCCAGTACTGGAACAAGAAGAGCAGCAAAAAGAAAAAGAAGAGCATGAGGGAGGGAAGGGAAAGGTTGTGGATGCACAACTATAGAAAAATTAAATATGCATACACAGCAGAAGCTACCGTAAACTAAAGAAAGCCTGAAATAGAACTGGGAAAGGCATTTAGCACCCACATAAACGGTAAAGGACTGGCATCCAGAATATATAAGATCTAGAGACTACAAGCAAGAAGATAAGCAACTAAGAAAATAAGCCCAAGGCTACATACACACATCCACACTCAAACACAATTCATAAGCAATGAAGAATTCGAAGCTGTCAGGATGAAAAGATACTAAAGTTCATTATAATCAGGAAAATAAGACTTCAAAACATAGGACTGGCAAATTCCAGTCATCACAGCATTTCTCTTATATTAAAAAAAAAGTTTTGCAGTATTGGGGGTTGAACTCAGGACCTTGCACTTGCCAGGCAGGCACTTACTCTACTGAACTATCTCCCCAGCCCTCTTACACACTTTAGTTATACCCTTAAGGGATGGAGAAAACTTTCAGATGGATATATATATTGATTGATCAATTGATCGATCCTCCCCCCTTTTTTAAGACAAGGCCTCTTATGCAGTTCAGGCTGGCTTCTCCACAGCCCCAGCTGGTCTTGAACTCACAACAATCCTCCTGCCTTAGCCTCCTGAGTGCTAGGATTACAAATGTGCATCATCACGCACAGCTCAAGGTATAATTTATACAAAATAAAATTCACCACTTTCCATGTAGGTTGAGACAAATAACCACACTGCGTATTCGGTACCATAATCGAGGTAAGGAACACCCTCTACTTCCAAACCCAGACCACTGCCCTCTGTGATGAGCCCCTACTGCCACCCTCACCCATGCCCTGCAGAGACAGTTTTCCTTTTCCCAGATGCCCAGCGGATGGCAGGACACATGATGTGCTTCTTGAGTCTGGCTCCACTTACAAATGCATTTAAGCTTCATCTGCCTTCTTTCTATCAAGAGGCCACATGTTTATGCTCCTGAGTGTTGTACCACTACTAGGCCTGGCATCTTCACCAGGTAAAAGATGCTGGGTTAGTTCCAGTTTCAGGGACTGTGAATGAAACTACTACAAGCATGTGTAAATCACGTCTTGTGTGAAAATAAATAACATCAATGTATGAGAGCTAAATTAATACACATCTTTCCAAACAGGATTGTAGTTTTGTTTAATCTTGGCCATTTTAATGGATGTGGTGGTATCTCAAAAAGGTTTTAATCTGCATTTCTGTAATCAACACCACCAATAAGAATTGAGGCCCACACAAATAATAAGAATTGGTTAAGGGGCCCCACAAGATGGCTCAGTGGTCTAAAGTGCCTGCAGGCGGCTGCAGGGACCAGTTTGATCCCAGGCACCACATGCTGCACCAGCCCTGCCCTCGGGGTAGGCTGAGCTGGCCATAAAAATAAATAAACAAACAAACAAAAGTTCTGAAACAAGAAAAAAAAATAAAATAAAAACTAAAAAAGAATTGGTTAAGCTGGGTGGTAGAAACAATGGAGATTATTTTTTCTGTTTTTTTTGGTATGAAGCATTTTTATAATTCAGTACCTTTAAATAGCCTCTAAGTCTTCCTTTATAATTCATTATAAAGGTCAAAAGAATCATTTAACCTCTGTGCCACAGGGTTCGGTTCCTGGCCCTGCCTGCTGCACCCCCCCCCTCAAGCACACTGAGCCGTTGATGGAGTCTGTGCATGGTGGTGTGTGCCTGTAATCCCAGCACTTGGGAAGTACAAGCAGGAGGATCACTATGAGTCAGTAGTGAGACCCTGTACAAACAAACAAACAAACAAAAAAAACAACTTCTGTGCCAATCTATATCTTGAGGACATCGTTTTTTGGGGATTGTTTGTTTTGTATTTTTATTTTTTTGATACAGGGTCTTACTACACAGTGTCCACTCATGGTGATCCTATCTCAGCCTCCCCAGCGCTGGGCTTATAGTTATGTGTCACACCACGTCCAGTTTCAGGGCTGGCACTTAGTGCTCATGATTCTGGGGCAGGCACAGCGTGCAGTACTGGGGGATTGAACTTGGGTCCTTGTACTCATGAGGCTGGTGCTTAGAGCACTGAGCTATCTTTCCAGCCCCAAGGACAATATTTTATGCAAGCCACAGTCTGCAAGGAGTTTGGAGAAGGTAATAGTGTTCTAAAGAATGGTCTAAGATTTCCATAAAATTTTCAAATACTCATGCCCTGCTAAAATTGTAGTACTAATGAAATCTAAAACTAATTAGTGTGAAATGTAGAAATTTAATCTGCAGCTGACATTTTCATTATTTTTCAATTAGGATTTGTTATTTAATAAGAACATGAAGAATATAAAGTTTACAAGTGCCCCATTCTTTATAAACTAAAATTGCTGGCTCTCCATACTAGGACCATTACTCCTAGGAGTACACTTTTCACAACAGGATCTTAAATCCCAAAAGTACTTGCAGAAGTCACCCCACAAGAAAATGCACTCTACCCAGAAACTAGAGTATTTAAGCACCCACACCCCCAGGTACGAACTACATCTTAGTTCCTGCTCTTGGACTACATGATGGAACATTGATTCTTTTTTTTTTCTTGTTTCACAACCTTTGTTTGTTTATTCACTCATTTTTATGGCCAGCTCAGCCTGCCCCGAGGGCAGGGCTGGCACAGCATGTGGTGCCGGGGATCGAACCGTGGTCCCTGAGTCCGCCCCAAGCTTTCCCAAGCAGGGGCTTTAGACCACTGAGCCATCCCGCCAGGCCCCAGAACATTGATTCTGAAGAATAAAACTAAATCAGGTTGTATACAAGTAAAAATAATAACAACAACAAGAATAGAACTGCCTCAACAAAACTGGCAAAGATGGGCTGGTGAGATAGCTCAGCGACCTAAAGCACCTCTTAGGCAAGCTTATGCAGGTAAGGAGACCCTGGCACCACATGCTCCACCAGCCCCGCCCCCTGGACTGGCTGAGCTGGCCAAATAATATTAATAGTCTTTAAAAAAAAAAAAAAAAACTTACAAAGATACACAGGACAAATTCTTATAATCATTTTTGATCTTCCTGTGGATTTTTACTGCTAGTACTTTTGCTTCAAAAGAAGAAAAGCAACAAGGAATATTATGTAAATTTTAATTTATCCTAAGTTGAACAACACATTTCCATACTGTGTACAATAAAGACATATTTCTTTTCAATTTCAATTAACACTTATCTGACTAGATTGAACAATGCCCTCTCATGAAGGAGCTGCACAAAGGCACACACTTAGCACAGTGTCTGGCGTTTTTACTGGCAGCATCATCCCTTCTTCATGTGCATGCACTAAGCCGACTTCACCGCTCACATCCCTTACTGGTGGTGGGGATCACTGCCCTCTCAATTAGGGCGCTGCTGCCCACAGCTGCTGTTTAGTGGGCAGGAAGACAGAGGAGTCCTCACTCACCCCTAACCCAGGGGCACACGCGACACCAAGTGAGCACATCCACAGGGGCATCCAGGGGCAGAGGTGCTGAGGATGCATGCAGGGGTCAGAAATTGGGTACCACTAAGAACAGGGTTTCATCCCTCGGGGGAGGAAGAGGAAGGAGTCTGCAGCAGCTCCAAGTTTTCTAATTGGTGTAATTAAAAAATGTTTACACTAGCAAGTAAAAGCTGAAGAGTTAAAAAAAAAAACCCAGAGACTCAGGAGCCTAAAGCAGGAAGACTATAAGTCCGAGTCTAGCCAGGGCAAGCTAACAGGACCTGCCTCAAAATAAAAAATAAAGTAAGATTTTAAAAAAGGGGACTGTAGGGACTGGTGAGATAGCTCGGCGGTCTAAGGGCCTGCCTGGCAAACACAAAGGCCAGGGTTCGATCTCCAATACTGCATGCTATGCGAACAGCCCCCAAACCAGGCATGGTGGCACACACTTGTAATCTCAGCACTGGAGAGGCTGAGACAGAAGGTTCACTATGAGTCTGAGCTGTGTATCAAGACCTGTACCAAAAAAAAAAAAAAGAACTGTCCCAAATAAATAAATAAGATTTTGAAAGGGGGCTGTGGGTGTAGCTCAGTATAGAGACTCTGGATTCAATTTCTACTGAGAAAAAAAAAAAACACCTTAAAATTGAGTACTACATTCAAAAAAGCACAGAAACCTTAAGAGTATCACTGGATACATTTTACACACATACACATACACATTTGTAGTATGGAAGACAGAACCCAGGGGTGTCCTATAAATGAACTATAACTCTAGTCTCTTTTTCATTTTATATTTGAGACATGGTCTCACTCATTAAGATGCTCAAGTGGGACTTGAAATTGTGATCCTCCTTCAACAGCCCCTCAAAGTGCTGAGATTACTGACCTGCAGCATTGCACTAACAACACATTAACTGTCATCTGATAGAGAGAGCACACCTAGAACCTATGACAGTGGTGGCGAACTTATAGCACATATGCCATTTACCAATGAAAGCTCTAAAAGATTCACCAACACTGACAGGGAGGATCCTTCATTCAGGACCTATGCCAAGCAACAGAATACTCACCTTCTGCTACAAACAGCGGAACTATTTCAGTTTCTATGACCATAGATGGGCTCTGTCATTTCTTGAGAACATGTCTGTCTCTGCCTGCTTGCCTGCCTGCCTGCCTGTCTGTCTGTCTATCTGTCTCTGTCTCTCTGTCTCTGTGTCTTTCTCTCACACATAAACACACACACACACACACACACACACACACACATATCTGGCTTCTTTGGAAGGACACATTTATTTGTATGTATGTACTTCTGCGAAGCAAAAGGATTATAGCAAATGGAGATGAAGAAGATATGAGGTTGATTTATCATTTTCATTCATATTGATTGGATACCTACTAGGTATTATAGCTATGTTAAGTGCACAGAACACCAGGTGCAAAGAGCTTGGCACTCACTCTGAAGTGATTCACATTCAAGAGGGAGGGTCAGATCAGTGAGTAATGACATCTATTTACAGACACTGCAAGAGGACAGTCACAATGCTGAGGAGAACAGAGAGAAAGAATGGCCTGCTTTATTTAAGAGGTCCAGGAAGACTCCAATAAAGACTGAATGGGGAAATGCCAAGTTCAGAGATTTGCTCAGCATTGAGACTGCCAGGGATTGGATGAATGAAGCGTCATTCTCTGTACTTTTATGTATGTTCAGCCATATACATAATTAAAAGTTTCTGAAACATTTTAATGTATTTTGAAGAAATACTAGGTGCTAGCCAATAGGGAATGGCATGTTGATCAGAGAAACATTAAAAGAAAAGATGTGAAGGAAACTATGTGGGGAACCACAGTGGGGCTTAGTAGGGCTAAGACTGCTGAGTCAAAGCTGGCTTGTTCACTTGCTAAGACCCCGCATTTCACACTACGAAAGCTGAGTTTCAGGGTAACTGAGACGACCAGGAGCCATTCAAGAAACTGCAAACATGGAGATAATCCAATCCAACTTGTTTTATAATGATTATTCACAGAGCAGCAGCAGCTAAATCCAAAACTAGAGAATATCCTCCACAGGCAGTTACTGAAGGACCCCAGACAAGAAACAAGGGCCTATACTAATCTAATGGTGATAATGACGAAGGCAACGTTGGAGCTACAAATATGTGGTTGCAGTATGATTAAAACCCATACTGCTGATCTCTGGCAACCAAACTAAAAGATTAGTGCCAGGGCCACATGAGAGAGCAAGTGGTCAAACTGAGTTCACGTGAATAATATTTGATTTTGCTATTTAAAACATTCACGGAGCTTTACAGCAATTAAAACTATTTTTCCACAATCCTTGCCCCTCATAGTTGTTTCAGTTCAATTAAATACAATTGGTAATTATTTCAGAAATGCATACCGGAGCACGGATGTGCTGAGTGCTCTGTGCCCTTGCCAAGTGCTAAACGCTCTGTGTGCCACAGACACAGGGATGGGTTCAGCTGAGCACCATTCTTCAAGCTCATCCCACAACACAGACCCACCAAAGAGGATTCTTAACAAGACCAAAAGCTAAGCTAATGCCTGAAGCCTGAAGTTCACTCAGCGTTTTGTCTCAGTCTGATGTCTCCATAGACTTTGCAAAGCCACTTTATTTTTTGTCTTTTTGAGACAGGGTTTCTTTATGCACCAGAACTCACTCTATAACTCAGGCTGGCTTCAAACTCATGGCAATCCTCCTGCCTCAGTTGTCCAAGTACTGGGATTACAGGTATGTACCATCTGGGCAAGCTTACAAATCCACTTTTTAAGGACATCTACCCCCCAAAAAAGTGGCACACCCAGTATCCCTTAACAGCACCAGATCCGTCTTCGAGCTTTTACATACAAACAATGAGGCAAATCTATTTCTAATCTCTTAGAGAATACAGAACATGCCAAATGAAAACAGCCTAAATACACTAATATAATCATTTACTGTGATCTGTTGTTCCTCCCCTCCCCAATTTTGTGTCTTTATTTGGCCATATTCATTAAAATGAAATTTAAGAAACCACTATGGTGTGAAATCTACTTCCTCAGTTACAAATGTTGAATAAAACGGAAACTCATTTATTCTTCCTAGGATATTTGAAGTTCAAATATTGCTATTTCTACTCCCTGTTCCCATCACTGGTACTGCTGAAGTCAGGAAATCTCATTAGAATTTCCCACCTCATGGCACCCAGGCAGGTCGACCTACTTAGCAGCTGAGTCTACTATTTTTTGCCTGGTTGTTGTGACAGGAAGAAATAGCATCTTCATTCCCAAAGACAGAGAAAAATAAAACAAACCCTCCTTCAATCACAAATGCAGCATTCAATAGATCCCCTAAATGCTTATAGCAAACAGATGGGGGAACACATGATTCTAGGGAGAGTATAGCTACACTGATCCAGAAACTTAGGGAGAGAAGCCATACCTAGGCATTCTGTATTCAGTACTGTCATAGGTACCTAAAAAGACTCACAAAAACTGGGAAAAAGGCACAAGTATTAACATTCACAGTACCACGTGGTTTTGTGCATTTCACACATCCTTAACAAAGTATACCGGAGATAACATTTCCAAACCAGCGAGCAGTTTAAGGTACAGGAAAAAAAGAAGTTAAAATTTTTATAGGCCATATTTAATTTGGGAATACATTCTGCTGAATGAAACAAGGGAATTTTCAAAACTAATAGATGAAGAAATAGAAGTGGTGGGGGGCTAGGGAGATGGCTCAGTAGAATAAGCACTTGCCTGGCAAGCACAAGGGCCTGAGTTTAATCCCCAGTACCAGAAAAAAAACACAGAAGTGGTAATGTACAATATTATAGAGAATTGAGAACGACTATTACACATGGCATCACAAGTGCAGGCCATTCTGCTTCTGTGATTCACCTGTGGCTTTCTTCTGCTGCTGATTTTTATACATCCGATTCTCTCCACCTCCATTCTTTTTTTTGGCACAGGGTGTCACTACACAGCTTAAACTCATATAGTGATCCTTTGTCTCAGTCTTCCCAGAGCTGGGATTATAGGTATGTGCCACCACACCCAGTTTCAGGTCCAGCACAGTATACCTGGGGTTCTGGGGCCAGCAGGGTATTGGATACTGGGGACTGAACTCAGGACCCTGCTCCTGCCAGGCAGCCACTTAGACTGCTGAGCTCTTTCTCCAGCCCTCCACCTGTATTCTTGAGTTTCCCTACAAACGTATGTGAATGGTCTAAAGCAGCGATGGCGAGCCTTTTAGAGCTTTCAATGATAAAAAAAAAAAAAAAAAAAAAATGAGCTAGTTCTAGTATGCATGCCACTAGTTTTCCACCACTGGTCTAAAACAAACCTGCCCTTGAAAAGAGACTCTGATGACCAGCATTAGCAGTGGATGACAACATGACCATCACATTATAGATCACAAGACTATTTCACAGATAGCAAAGCACATATTATTCATACTTTACTACTGAAGGTTATGAACAGTTCAATATTTTGCCTAAGGATGAATTTCATGGTGCACAGAAAATTTCACTGCAATAACCTAATAAAATGGTACTAGAGCAAAATTAGAATAATTATGGTAGCCTACTAAGTAAATATCCACGATTATAACACTGATATAACCAAATAACTGAATACAATTCTAATAAGTTTAGAAGGAATGATAGGGTTGAAAACTGCCATTTGGCAAAACTCTGGCAGGAAAAAAACATCAGTGGATGCTAAAACTAATGGGCAAGAGAATGATGAGTAACAAGTCACCTGCACACCTCAGAATATCTCCTCACAGATGTTTGGTAACTGCAAAGGGTAAAGGAGAAATGACACACAATGAAGAAATATCCCTTAGCAAAGTGACCAAAACTACCACCACCAGCAATAAGAAATGTCAACATCAGGTACCTCCTGAGACAAGTAATGGAACAGGCTGAACATGACCACTGTCATTCAGACACATGGACAGTAATGGGCTGGTGCACTTAGAGGGTGTCAATTATGTATACATATTTTTTATACTTTTTGTAGACATTTGGACTAGCATTGAACTCACTTTATAGCCCAAAGTGGCCTCAAACTCAAGTTCTCCTGCCTCAGCCTCCTGAGTGCCAGGATAGAGGTGTGCATCACCATACCCAACCTGAGACTCACCTTAGAGAGGAGAGAAAAGACAGAAGAGAAATGAAAAGGTCAATACTACTGGCACTTCACAAGCTTACAGTTCTCATACTCAATACAAAATGAAAACTTTAAAAAATATTGACAAGAAGTACTTAGAAAGGTCACAATGTAAGTGCAACAGAACAAATGCGTAATTACAGTTTTAAAAGCCAAGCAGGCCAGATAGGACCCCGAATTCCCTATCAGAGTTATTACTGTATCAGTGAGGCAGGATATATACACTTACTTCCCACAAAACACTTAGCATAACAAGGCTTAGGTCAAAGATCACCATTTTAGCCCCCCAATTAAAGTACTTCATTTGTCTGACACACTACAGTAAGTGAATTATTTACAGCTACACAAATGTTCCTGATTTATATTTGGATATTCTAGCCCACTGAAAGCACACCACCCAATTACAGAGACATACCCTTATCCGAGATACCATTAACAGCCAAATCTCATAGAAAGCTGCAAAAGTTTACCTGTCCATTACCTCATGAATGACACAGAAGAAAAAATAATTCCAAACCTGCTAGATGTCAGCTGTGTTGAGTTTGTGTCCCCTAAAATTGAAGAATGAATTCCAAAGAATAAAAGAAGCTAGGGGTAGGAAAGGTTTATTGGGGAACAGTAATCGCTCCTCACAGACAAGGAGGGGACCTGAAGGGGGTTGCCATGGAGGCCCTCTGTCTGGGATAATTTGTACAGCAAATGTGAGTAAAACATGAGTCAAACTATAATCAACATAAAGGGTCACAAATATAGCTGCTTAGCTAATACTGGTCCAAAGGGAAGCAGGTCATGGAGCAAGTACAGGGAAAGAATGAAGGCACTTTGGGGACAGGATGTGTCCAGATGCTCTGGTCACTCACTTGGGTGTCTTCCTGGACCAGGTGGTGCTCATTTTCCTACCAAGTTACTGCTTATTCCTTAGGGAGGCCTGCAGGCATGGCCACTATATCTTCATTTGGAGGCCTGATCTTCTGATGCATCTCCAGCTACAGTTTTGATTTCTTTCTTTCTTTCTTTCTTTCTTTCTTTCTTTCTTTCTTTCTTTCTTTCTTTCTTTCTTCCTTCCTTCCTTCCTTTCTTTCTTTCCTAACTTCCTTGACAACATAATCCCTTTCTGACTGTATGTTAATTTGTATCTAAATTAGCTGTCTATAATGTGATTTAAAAAGATATATTTCTGAATAAAGTACCTTAGGTGAAAAGAAAAACCAGAAAGAATAATATAAATGATTTTAGGTTCTCAGATAATGATATACCCTGAACACAGGCTTTTAACTCAGCCTTGTATCCTATGAAAATCAGAAAGTTAAAACAAAAGCAAAGCAGGAGAAAATTCTATCAATCCAAGAAACCAGGAGTGGGTGCCCTTCATATCACAAAATTATTGAAGAGTTTAGGCAAGGTGGTGTAACAAAGAGGGCCTAGAGAGAGCCAGTAACTTGCCTTCTTCTGAAATGTGTGTGGTAACTGAGCAAGAAAGCAAAGCAGCTGTTGGCTAGAACATCAGTAAAACAAGGGTCATATGCAGGACATGGTGGTACATGCTTATAATCCCAATCTCAGCAGGAGGCTGAGGCAGAAGGACTCCAAGATCAATACCAGTCTGAGGAATTTAATAGACTGTCTCAAATTAAAATATGTAGGGATGTGGCTCAGCAGCAGAGTTCTTTCCAGACTGTGTGAGGCTCTGGGTTCAATTCCTAGTATAGAAGTGGGGTGGTACTGACACCAGGGCTAAGAGAACAAATGGGCCACAGAAAAAAACAAGAAACCCTCCACATTAATTCATTTTACCACCACAACAAATTAAGAACATTTGAAATTTAGGATATATCCTTCCACACACCAAACAATAATCTAAGAAATCAAAAGAGTTTCTCTTAGGAACTGGGCATATCAGAAAAGCGGATGAACAACTGTCTTATAGAATTGGCAAGCAGCTCACAAATAATGATAAGACATTAGATATCCCCGGCTAAGAGAAACTCTTTGGCCACTCCCCTGAGAAGTAGATTTATCCTAATCAAGTCTCTTGTAATATTTGAAAGGGTGGTAGTTGATACATTGTGTCACCTTGAGGGATCAGAAGCTTGGCTACATGAGCTAGGAGATTCTACCCCCTGGGGTGTGGGAGTCCCCAATCTAATGACTCAACATTTAAAGGGTATATAAAGGGGTTGAGGAAAGATTCTGGGTGGCACTTCCTCAGAGGAGCCCTGATATTCCCAGTCAGCATGGAAGGAAGAGAGAGAGGCTTACAAGAAGCTGCAAATGCATCTCCTCCCTTTGCTTTGCTGTTTTCTGCTGCCATGAACTGCTGCCCTCTGCAATGTGCTACTCTGCCTTGGAGCCAGCCAAATATGGACTGAAACTTTTACTAACTGTGAGCTGAATAAATCTTTTCCTCTTAATTGAGGGTGTTGGGTATTTTGTCCTAGGAATAAAAGAAAGATAACTGAGACAATGGAAAATCTACTAGTAGTCACGGGCAGTGAGGTTACTGACTGAGAATGAATCTGCTCATGGGGCTTGCTATAGATGTGATGTGCCCATGCATAAAGATGAGTAAGAAAAGACCTAGAGAAGCAGACAAAGAATTGCAGCGGGACCAGGAAGAGGAGAAAAAATATTTTCCAAAATGAAACAGATGACATTACATACATAGCTTTGAAAACAAAACTGAGACAGTGAGGCTGAGGAGATAACTAGGTGGTCTAAGCACCTGCCTGGCAAGCACAGGAGAAGCAAGAGAAAGCTGAGGGATAGGACTTACTTCATAGAGGCAACAATCATATTTAAACCATAATGCCTCCTTACTAACCAGCTGAATATAAATTATAACCGTAAACAGAAGTTTCCTTACATCTTGTAAGATGAAGATAGAAAATACCAGTATATTGCCATGAATATGGAGAACTGGCATACACTGCCTGCAGCAACATAAATTGGCCATAGTAACCTTGGAAAGCCCTTCAGCATTATCTACCCAAACTGTACCAGGTAGGCATCTCTATGCCTCATCTCTGGATCAGTGGCGTCAGCAGCACCAGGCAGTTGCTAGAATTGCAAAAATCTCAGGTGAACATTCAGATCTCCTGATCCACAATCAGCATTTTAGTAACAGCCCAGGTGTTCAGATGCACACTGAAGGTTGACAATGTGCTATCTTATAACTCACCAATTCTACTCCACCCTCATCCTACTCAACAAAACTACACACAACTATTCATAAAGACATGCACTAGAATGTTCAGAGCAGAGCTCTTTAGTGATAGCTAAAAGCAAGAACTGTCAAACACCTCCCAATAACACAATGAATTAGCAAATTATAATATATTTAAACTTACAAAATAAGAATGGACCTTAATTGTCAATCATAGCTGATGAAAAAGCAAGATCATATAACCACATTGAAAAACAGAATAAAAAGTTTCTTATAAAGTTAAATATTCATTTACTAGCTCCCCCGTTTCAACTTTGAGGTGTTGTCCAAAAAAGTTAAAGTAATAAACAGACCTGTATATACTCATAAGAGTTTTATTCATAACTGCCCCACACTGGAAATAACAGGAATTAAACAAATTGTGATATGTCCCAAAACTGAAAAATAAGTCAACAATGAAGAGGAACAACACAGACACATCTCAAAAACATTATGTTGAGTTAAAGTGAGACACAAAAGAATGTATCCTGCAAAATTCCATTTGCATCTATTTCTGGCAAAGGTGAACCTAACCTATTGTGACAGAAGGAGCAGAGAGAGAGAGAAACTGCAGTTGTCTGGAGAGGAAAGCAGGAGACAGTGGGAATACACTGAAATGAGAGAATTCTTCCACATGTTGTATGGCTTCATCACATTCCTGTGAACTCAATGATATACTTTATCAGAAGAAAATTACATCTCTCATTTTAAGAGACGCCAATGAAAAATCAAACATTTCAACATATGTTCACAGATTTAACATTATTAGACTTATGTCCAATAATGTCAATGAAAGAACCTCAGTATTCCAGCAGAAAATGGGAAGGACACCATGGTTTCCAGAAGGTTGAAAAGCTTAAGAGAAAAGAGACATTCACAGGCCCTGTGCACTGACAGTTTTGAAAAAGATACAGATGTGAATCCAATGCCTGTAAACATTCCATGAATTAGAAGCTGACTGTTCCTGTAAATCTTTCTGGAACAACAAGGTAAGTCCCAAGAATAAAAAGGCCACAGCCCAGAAAAAAGTGAATCTTCCTAGAGTCTGGCAAAAGCCAGTGAAGCAAGAAGACAGAGTTTGGACAAGCTTTGCTGAGATTCACTCACCAGCTCTCCTTCCTGTGCTAAGAGAACACAGAATTTCATACCACTCTATTGCATTTGGGTGCATCTCTTGTTCCTCTCACCTGAAACGTGACACTGGGCAGGCACCACAAGGAGTGTTAAAAGGTCAGGAAGAGGACCACTGCTTGAAGAATTTTTTTCTGGCTTGGAGAGACGAGACTCAACAGAATACTCAGGTCATTTTTTTCTGGAGCATTTATTTAGGAGAATTCACAGACTATATCCTTCTGTTATGAGCAGTCTGTGTCCCCCAAATGCCTATACTGAAACTTTACCACTAGTATGAATTTGTGAAACAGGAGGCCTGTAACAGGTGACTGAGTCCAGGGAGCAGAGCTCTTATAAATGGGACTGGCACCCTTAAAAGGGGCTTACATAAGACACAGCACCCATCTTTCTTTGCCTTTTCGTTCTTTCACATATAAGGATGCAGTGTTTCTTCCTTCCAGAGGATTTTGTAACCTGACACCAGCTGAGAGCACCAGAAAGCAAGCCTTGATTTTCTTTTTTCTTTTTGTCTTTTTGAGGCAGGGTCTCACTATGCAGTTCAGGCTGGCCTTGAGCTCACTTTTGTAGCCCAGGCTGGTCTAGAACTTGCATCAATCCTCCTGCCTCAGCCTCCCAAGTGCTGGGATTACAGGTGTGCGCCACCACGCCCGGCCCTTGATTTTCTTGGATGTCCCAAACCCTGAATCTCAAGGAGGAAGTTTCTATTGTTTATTACTCAGTCTGTAGAGATCAGGCTTCCCTCCCTCCAACAAGCTGCACCAGATGGTTAAGTTAAAGAGGAAAGGCACAGACATCTAGAGCACCACACACTGGATTCCCACTAAGGCAGGCAGGCTGAGTTTAGACCCCCAAGGGGAGCTGAAAAGCCGGGAGACAGGGAAGGGATGGTGGCAGGCACCTCCCATGCCTCTCAGAGGAATACGCAGAAACTCTTCAGGCAAATATGAATTGTAGCAATTGTAGAAGGGCTCCAAGTGAACTTTCCACTGCTGGAAGTTTGAAAAATATCTGCTCAGCATTCACAACTTTGCGCCACAGTACAACTGAAAATGTGACTTGAAAAAACCTGTATGCATCACACGTTGCTGCATCTGGCAGCAGACACAAAGACGCAGCCTCAACACTGCTCTCCCCCAGAAAACATACATTGTTTGTGTTTGCATGATAAAACATTTGTCACTGTGTTTTTGTTTTTTGTTTTTGGCAGCACCAGGGCTTGAACTCAGGACCTTACACCTGCCAGGAGAGTACTTATTCCACTGAGCTATCTCCCTGGTCCCACTGTGTTTTATTTATTTTTGCACTTTATTTCAACATAACCATGGCTCCAAAGGAAGTCCATAATACCAGCAGTAAAGCTAAGAGGAAAACTCCTAGAACTATGATGGAGTTAAAGAAGAAAGAAATTGCAAACTTTGCTAAAGACCTAGAAATATGAACATATAAGTATAATTTTAGGACCTCAGAACCAATTATTTGATTTTCCATTATTTGTTAGAAGAAACATGTTTCATTTCCTGAATTTCTGGGTGTTCGAGCAAGAATTTGAAACAAATTGAGTTTGACAACTGAAGTATCACTGTATTAGGTAAAATATAAGCTCATTTAGATGTGCAAAAGTATAAATAAGGAGCAGTAAAATGCTTTGATTCTTACTAAAACAACTCTCTGGTATAAGGGAAATAATATAACTGCCAACATGCTACATGTCACATACACAGAGCCTGTGTTTCCCCAAATCAAAGAATGAATTCTAAGGAGTAGCAGAGGGTAAGAGTAAGAAAACTTTAAGGACAGATTTCCTGAGAGCAAAAGGGACTCCAGAAGCAGATTACAAAGAGGCTGATTCTCATAAGAAATTTTATAGAGCAAAATCACAGGGTGGGTACAAAATCACAAAGTAAGTATAATACAGGTCAAAACTATGGTCAATCAATAACATTGTAAGCATAACTGCCTAGGTAATACTGACCCAGTGGGGAATGAAGTCATGTAACAAATATACATGGAAAGAATAAAGCTTCCCCCATTTTTTTCATTTTAGGGAAGGGTCTACACGGTGTTCAGGATCTCACTATTAGATTGAACTTGCAGTGATCCACCTGTTTACAGCCTCCCAAGAGCTGGGACTACAGGCACACACCACCATGCCCAGTCTCAATTGCTGTCTCAAGTGTGCCCTGGGGAAGGGGCCTGCACAGCAGACCTGGGACAAAGACCATTTTTGAAAGTGACGGATTAGGAGATCATGGTCATCTATCTGGGTGACGGATACTAATACTGTACTGAACCAGGTGATACCAATTATAACATTATCTTCACTTTATTGCTTATCCCTTGGAGAGGCATGCAGATCTAAACATTCCATCTTTATCTTGAGGTCTGGCCTTTGACAGACATGCCTGTAGCCTGTTGTACTTGTTCTCATTTTCTGCACTAACTCCCTTGGGTGCTTAACACTGAATGACTGTCTCTATATATTTCTACTTAACTTAGCTGTCTATAATATCTCTAAAAGATACAATGAGATACCAAAACAGTGAAATTAAGTTGATGCCTGTTATAGATTATATATCTAAAAGGCCAACCAAGGCTGGAGGTACTCATAGGTGGAGTGTTTGGAGAAGTTGGATGGGGGGGGTGCAGGATCCCAGGGGGTGTAATGGTTTAGGTCACTGATTGGTGTAATGTGGTTCTGGGAGTGACTGGATGGACTTACTAAACAGAGAAGACCCACATAGGTGCAGGTGGCACCAAAGAAAATAACTAAGACAATGCTAGCAGTTTTAGGAGGACTTTTTTTGGCTGGCTCAGGCTGCCTTAAGGGTGGGTCTGGGGACTGAACCATCCTCCCTTGTGCCTGACTAGGATTGCCAGTGCAAGCACTTAAATCACTGAGCTAACATAAAAATCCCCACCAGCAGTTTTAAATGATGGGAATGGATAATAAGGTTATAACAAGCTTTGTTTTCCTTATCTTTCTGGAAAAAATGGCTGAAGAAAAAACTAATTCCAATTTAAGAAGTTTAAATATGTGAATAACTAGACTCTGAAGTTTGTGCTAAATCTTTCCTCTTAGAATATTCTACAGCTGAAATTCATTTGGACATTTTAAAAACTGGATTAAAATTCATATTTACAAGTTACAGGGTTCATGTAATATTTTTACTGGTAAATGAAAAAAATTCTTTTAGAAGAATATTTGGGTGGGTGTGGGTGTGAAAAATACAAGGGAAACTAAAACCAAAAGCTGTGACCCCTGTCAATTTTATGACCCAGGTTTCCCAAGCAAAGAGAATTAAAATTGTTTCAAGATTACTTAACATCTGTGTCTCAGGCATAATTATATTTAGGTAAAGACTCTCCTGCAGCATCAGAACCAGCTCAGATAAAAAGGAGTGGCTAAGACAGTAGATAAGGTCTTGAGAAACCATCTCCCTTACTCGGTATCTTTGGAACTTTGGCTTGACACTTTGGCTTCCCAACTTCTAGGCTAAGAAGTGAGATTAGTGCAAATGTGGTTTTTTAATTTGGAGAAATACCTAAAAGGGGCTATGAATTCTCTGTCCTTTTTTAGGGGAAAGAAATCAGTAATTCTTTTCTGTGTGTTAAATTCCAGACATGATAAAGGAAAGGCACAAATTTGGTCATGTAAAAATAAAAAAAATTAACACAAGCAAAATTGAGAGAAAAATACAAACTAAGGGGTTTTAGTTGAAAATTTGTAACTGAAACTACTTATAAAATGTTACTCTCCCTAACAGATATGAAATGTAGGGAAAGAGGACAGTCCACCAAAGAGAAGTATACTTTATCAGGAGCTTCAGGGCCCAGAGGAGAGACACCTAACAGAGCTGAGCAGGCAAAGGAGGAGGCAGAGGCAGCCCTGCATGTAAGTATGATGGGAGAAGTACTACAGTGAATATTCAACACCCCAGAAACACTGCTTCCAAGTCCCCACCATCCATCCAACGTGCTCACAGTGCTCAGTCTACGCCTAGCCCAAGCTAAAAGATATGGTTCGAGAAGATCACCTGAGACCCAGGCAGGGAAAAAAAAAGTCTACATTTACCAACTGAACATGCATTTCCTATCCATGCGGTAGAGAGCAACAATAGTATAAGGTGGGGTAGGCCTAATCCTACAACTCAGTAAAACCTTCAACAGACCCTGCTCTAAAGAAGATATACAAATGGCCAATAAGCACATACAAGGCACTCACTCTTAGCAATCATTAGGGACATACAAATCAAAGCCACATGTGATACCCCTCAGCCACATGAGGACAGATTCTGTATCCATTAGTTTTTCATTTCTAAGGCACAACTCCTAAAGTCTCATAATTTAAAGGAGCCTCCTGGTTTAACATGGCTCATGGTTTGAGGCTCCAGTCTATGGTGGCAGGCTCAAGGCAGGAACATCATGACAGAAGCCCCTGGTGGAGCAAGGCTGCTTATTCACGATCACATGGAAGCAGAGCCAGGGAACTAAGTGCACTGGAGAGGAAGGGGTCAGGGGTCAGACATAGTACAGGAGGTCAGCACCATGATCCACCCAAACACACCCAGATGTCTAACAATCCAGGCATTATATAAGCCTGTGAAGCTCACAATCCAATTTTATTGTCACAGCTATTACAAAAAAATCCTTTATTTTCTTTTATCATTTGGGGAATCAAACCGGAGCTTTACGCATGCTAGGCAAATGATCTACCTCTGGATGACACCTCCAGCCCCAGGGAAGAATGAATAACAAGTATGGGTGAAGATAAGGACAGACTAGAGCCCTGTGAACTATTAGTAAAGCCATAAAGTAGCACAACCACTGTTCCATTAAAAATAGGATTATTGGGCTGGGGAGATAGCTCAGCGGTCTAAGCACCTGCCTGGCAACACAAGGACTGGAGTTCGATCCCTGGTACTACTGCTGTGCTGCCATACCAGCCACTGAAACCAGGTGTGGTGGAGCACTCCTGCAATCCAGCCCTGGGGAGGCTGAGATAGGAGGATCAGAGGAATCTGTTCGTTCATGTTCATAGGTGCCTTCGTAAGCACAAGCGGAAGCAACCTAAGTATTCACTGACCAATCAACTGGCAAACAAAATATAGTAGGAGGATCCTGGTAATGGCTTGTTTGGATCCTTTTTTTTTTTTTTTTCTGGTACCAGGGATCAAATTCAGGACCTTGCTTTTGCCAGGCAGGTGCTTAAGCCACTGAGCTATCTCCCCAATCACCAGAAAATAAAATATATATTAATATGGTAAAATATTACTCAGCCTTAAAAGTAAAGAAACTCTGACATATACTATTACATAGAAAAACTTCAAGGACATTATGCTAAGTAAAATAATCCAGTCCACAATGATAAATATTATACGATTCTACTTATATGAGGTACCCAGAACAGTCAGATTCATAGCCAGAATGTAGAACAGCAATGACTCAGGATAGGGAAGGGAGAAAGGAGGAGTTGTTGCTTCATGAATAGAGTTTCAGTTTTGCAAGATGAAGAGTTCTGGAGAGAGATGATGGTGGTGGCTGCACAACATGGAATATACTCAGTGCTGATGACACAAATGCTGAAAAATGGTTAAGGTAGTAAATTTACTTGTTTACCAACTGTGAAAAAAAATTTAAAGGCCCAAAATCAAAATAGTGAAGGGAGGATTTCTTCAGATACCAAGACTAGAATGTAGAAGCTATCTGAGCTCAAGTCCAAGGCAGACCAAGACCTGGCCAAAGCTCTCATCCTTGCTACACCAGCTCTGTGACATGAATGGCACTGGAATGCCTGGTGGAGATCCACATGGAGCTCTCCACAGTGACATCTACAATTGAGTGCAGATGCTGAACAAGGTCTCACTTCCCTCAGTCTCAAAAGGGAAACTGGTAACATCGGTAAACACCATACACAGGACAGTCTGAAGCACTGGGTCCTACGGGCCTCACAGGAGGCAGCAAACAGAGGCCTATGAAGTTCCAGGGAAATGGAGTTTAAACAGCAGCTCAGAACCAGGTACAAAACCCAAAGCCTTCTTGGTCTATTTGAATTTTCACAAAGCATATTATATCCACAGAGCTGTTACTGGGCATTAGCTACCAATTTCCCTGAAAGAAGTGATTTGTGGATGAGGGAGAGTCAGCTTCCATAAAAATGAAAGAATAAACAGAGCATTTTTATCCACAACTGGATTCTTACACTAACACACTAGTGGCTAAAACTTGCCATAGATGTCCCATCCCTGCCTTCCCGGGATAAATTCTAAACATACGTCACAATTCTGTTCAGTTGCAGGGGAGAGGGTGAGTACATGTAATACCAACTTGAAATTGCAATTCATGTGTTATAATCCAGTTTTTCTGTGCATTGGTTTTTATGGAATCCCCCCCAATACTGTGGAATAGTATGAACTGATGGAAACAGTTTCTTTAGGGAATAAAATACTTTTAAATTATGTATTCTTACTTTTATCACACACATGTAATATTTAAAATCAGATACTTCAATAAACTTTGATTCAGTAACATCTGATTACTTTAAAAATCTAACAGAGACAAATAAGAATATAGGTCAATGGATGGAGAAAAACATTTTTTAGAAAAACCCTCAACTCTTTAATTCATGATTGCTGGGGAGATAGCTCAGGAGAATAAATGCTTGCCTGGCAAGTGCAAGGTCCTGAGTTCAATCCCTGGTTCCTCAAAAAAAAAAGTCTTAAATTTAAAAATTTGAGCTGGGTGTGGTGGTGCATGCCTGTAATCCCAGCTCTTGGGAGGCTGAGGCAGGAGGATCGCTGCGAGTTCGAGACCAGCCTGGGCTACAAAAGTGAGCTCAAGGCCAGCCTGAACTGCATAGCGAGACCCTGTCTCAAAGAGACAAAAAATAAATAAATAAAAATAAATAAAAATTTGGCAAACCACAACAAAAGAAACAAGCAAAACAATGAAAAGGCAATGTATAGAAAGGAAGAAAAGCTTCCCAAACTCCAAGTCTGATAAGAGGCTAATGACTAAAATATATGAGGAATGCAACGCAATAACAAAACAAATAATCCACTTACAAGTGGGAGAGAACCATGCATTAGTCAGCTTCCTACCACTGCAGCAAACACCTAAGATAATCAGTTCCCACAGAGGCAAGAGTTCTCCAGCCCAGGCCTGCATCTGTCATCAGTTGCCCCAGTGCTGTGGGCCTATAAGGGTCATCATGGTGGAAGAGAACAAAACCACTCACCTTGAGACCACGCAGCAAGAGACAAAAAGGGGCTGGGCCCACGTTCTCCTTCGAGGCCATGCCCCCACACCCTGAGGTTCCCATTAAGCCCCACACATTCTAATACTATTCTGGGGAAGTCTTCACACACAGGTATTGAGAGACATTAACTATCCCAATTACAGCAGACCGAAACAGACAATTCTCCGCAGACAGACTGAGAGCTGGCAGGCTTCCAGAAAGCTCAATGTGACTAATAAAACCTACAGAGAGCTATCACTCAGACTTCTGACAGTGCCCACTATCAAAAAGACAAAAGATAAAAACTATTGGTGAGGATGTGAAAAGAGGGGAAACCTATGTACTATTGGTGGGGTACATACATTACAGAAAACATGAAGCTTCCTCAAAAAACTTAGAAATAGAACTCCTATATTATCTAGCAGATCTCCCTTCTAGGTATATGACCAAAGGAAATGAACCAGTATTTGGCAAAGGCACCTGCACTCCCATGATAATTGAAGCACTGTTTGCAACAGCTAACAAACAAAAAGCAATCTCAGTGTCCACCGATGGATAAAAAAACACATGCATACATATGCAATGGAATATTATTCAGCTTTAAAAAAAGAAATCTTTCCATTTTGGACAATATATATATATAAGCCTAAAGTATACTATGCTAAGTGAAATAAGTAATAAACAAAAAGAAAAATATTGCATGATTTCACATGTGGTAACTTAAAAAGTTGATTTCATAGAAGCAGAGAGTAGAAGGGTGGTTACCAGGGGTGAAGAGATGTTGGTCCAAGGGTACAAAGCTTGAGTTACATAGGATGGATAAATTCTAGAGACTTTAGAGCACCATGGTGACTAAAGTTAATAATACGCTACTCTGAGTAGATCTTAAATGTTCACATACAGTAACCATACCAGGTACTGATGTGTCAATATGTTTTACTGTAGTAATCATTTCACATACGTATATTTTAAAATATCACACTAGCTGAGCATAGTGGTACATGGCTGTAACCCAGCACTCACAAAGCTGAGGCAGGAAGATCCTTGCAAGTTTGAGACCAGCCTGAGCTATAAAGTGAGTCCAAGGCCTGCCTGAACTGCATAGCAAGACTCTACCTCAAAAAGACAAAAACAAAACAAAACAAAACAGAGAAACAAAAAGAGAAAATATACAAAACACACTAAGCACCCTGAATACATAAAAAAAATTATTTAGAAATTACCAGAACCAGGCCAGGGAGATAGTTCAGTGGCATAAGCACCTGCCTGGCAAACACAAGGTCCTGGGTTCAACCCCCACTCAGTATGGCAAAAACAAAAAGACAAAACAACAGCAACAACAAAAATGCCTAGAAATTACCAAAATCTTAAAGGGAAATAAGGCAACTAGGCAAAGTAGGAAAAGAAGGGAATTTCCTCAATTTCATAAGGTATATCCATGAAAAAAATCTATAGTTAACATTATACTATATGACAGAAAGAATGACTGTTTTCCTCCTAAAACTAGAAACAAGGCAAGGACATCAACTCTCACAATCTAGCCAGTATAATTTAGAGGAACAGGGTGGAGGACCCCAGGAGAGCAAACAGACCAGAAAGGAGAAGGTAAAACTGTCTTTATTTCCAGTAAACAGGCTATGTAGAAAATCGTAAGAAGTTTATGTGAAAGCCATGTACTACCTGAGATCATAGGATACATCTAATTTTTAATATTCACTTTGTGCTTCTACATACTAGGAACAAACCATCAGCTATTCAAATTTCAAAAATTCTATTTACAATAACAAAAATATAAAATACTAATGGACAAACTTAGGAAATCATTACAAGACTAGTCTTTGAAAACTGCAAAATACTACTAAGAGAAATTACAAGAAGGTCCAAATACATGGCAATTTAAAACATGCTCAGAGGCTGGAAGACTTTAGTAGGAAGTCAATTCCCCCAAATTGATTTATAAATTCAAAACAGTCCCATTCAAAACACTAGAAAGGTCTTTTGTAGAAAGGTACATTCTAAAAATTTACATGAAAATACAAATAACCTAGAATGGGCAAAACAACTTTGAACAAGAACACAGTTGGAGGAATCATACTACTTGAATTAAAAAATTACAATAAAGTAAAAGAAATCAAGAGCATGTGATTGCAGTAAGGAGACACATAGGTCAACGGAACACAAGAGTCTACAAATATGCCGGGCGTGGTGGCGCACGCCTGTAATCCCAGCACTCGGGAGGCTGAGGCCGGAGAATTGGTGCGAGTTCAAGACCAGCCGGGGCTACAAAAGTGAGCTCAAGGCCAGCCTGAACTGCACAGTGAGACCCTGTCTCAAAAAAGACCAAAAAAAAAGAGTCTACAAATAAACCAACACATACAGTACTCAGCAATCATTTTCAAAAGGTACTAAGGCAATTTAACAATGAAAAGCAGGCTTTTCAATAAATGGCCCTGGAATAATTGATCACTATATGCAAGTAATAAGCCCAAATCCTTAACTTTCATTATATTAAAAATTAATGCTTACTTTAAAATCACTTTTAAAAATTCTCCAAGATGCATGATTATATTCTATAATACTGCTTTAAGGGAAAGAAAACATTTTATACAATAAAAATTAATACTAAAAATTTAATAATAGGCCATAGTTTTTAATACAAAGATACAACTATGTAAAATTTCCAGAAGAAAACAGAAATTTATCATGCAGTGGCCAGACCCCTGTAGTGCCTTGCTGGCCCCACCCCCTGGGGTAACTCTGAGAAGACAACTGAGACTGGGCATGGTGGTGCACACCTGTAAACACTTATATACAAACTTTTGTATGGGATTGTGTTTTCCTTTTTCTTTGGTAAATGCCCAAGAGAGGAACTGCTGGGTCATATGGAATGTGTCTCTTAAAAAACTACAAACCTATGTTTCAGAGTTCCATTCCTATAGTATAAACAAATGCTTGGGAGGCTGAAAACAAGAGAGTCACTATGAGTCCAATCTATGTAGTGAGACTCCATATACCCTGTAGACCCTGTATTAAATACATAAAAAAAGAAAACAGAAATTTATCTTTGCAATATTGGAATAGATGAAAATTTATTAAGTACCATACAAAAAGCATGAAACAGAAGAGAAAAATTTGGACTACATAATATTTTAATTAGCTTCAGAAGATACTATAGAAAATATTTCTATCTTTGTAAAACATATTTCTAATGAAAGAGTGTAACCAGAATAAGAACTTTTATAAGGCAAATATGAAGGTAAACAAGTCAATGGACAATAGTTATTAAGAGGCATGAGCAGACAGGTCCCCTAGGAGACATACAAATGGCAAACAAGTACATGAAAAGAAATGCAAATTTAACCTCTGTAAGACACCACTATATATCTGCTAGTTAAAATGTAAAATGACAGACAATACCAAGTGCTGGAGAGGACACAGAACACCTCAGACTCTTGTACTTGGTTTACACTATAACAATAGAACTCTGAAATATAGATTTGCAGTTTTTTAAAAGAGACACATTCCATATGATCCAACAGTTCCTCTCTTGGGCATTTACCAAAGAAGAAAGAAAACAAACCCATACAAAAGCTTGTATATAAGTGTTTAGCAGCATTACTCATAAGTAAAGAAAAGAAACACCCAAACATCTATCCATTGGAAGCTGAATAAGTAAGTAAATTAGGTTCATTCATACCATGTAATACTGCTCAGCAGTGGAAAGACATGGTAATGAGAGCAGTGAATGACTTACTGATGGTGTACAAAATGGATGAATCTCAAAAGCATGCTAAAAAAAAAGCATGCTAACAGAAGAAGCCAGACACAAAGGACTATATGCTAGGACTCTATTACATGAAACTTGAACCAGATATATTCACTGTAAAATGTACACATTTTTCAAAACAATATGTTGCACATAGTAAATACATGCCATTTGCTCATCAACTGAAAAAAAAACTATATTTATAAACATCTGTTTAAAAAAGAAAAGGCAAAATGACAGCAATAGCACATCAGTGGCTGCTGGGAGCCAAGAGTGGGCAGAAGAGCCTCATTGTAAAGTGCACACGGAAGCCCAGGGTCACCTGAAAGACCTCCATGATTGTGACATCAGCTACACAACTGTGTGCAAGTGTCAAGACCTGTCTAGGTGAACATTTAAAATTACTGAATTTCATTTTATATAAATTATACTTCAATAAAGATGGTTTTTAAAGAATATTTTAAGGACATTTAAAAATATTACTCAACTTAGCAATTTAGTGAAGAACATTTCAACATAAAGAATAAAAAAGGGGGGCGTGGTGGGGCTCATGCCTGTAATCCCAGCACTTGTGAGGCTGAGGCAGGAGCATTGGTGTGAGTTCGAGACCAGCCTGGGCTACCAAAGTGAGCTCAAGGCCAGCCTGAACTGCATAGGGAGACCCTGTCTCAAAAAGACAAAAAAAAAAAAAAAAAAAAAAAAAAAAAAAAAAAAAAAAAAAAAAAAAAAAAAAGAATAAAAAAGGGCTTGGGATATATATAGCTCAGTGTGAAAGTCCTAGGTTTAATCCCTACTACCCTCTCAATATAAAGAAAAATCAAACAAAAAACTCTCAATACTGAAATGTATCTATGCACAAACATACACTAAACTGTAGAGTTGCCCTGATAGCTCTCAGCAGTGGGTTTATCTTAACTTTTGATAAACTCGGCTTTGTAGCAGCAGTACAGATATTCCACATGACACCAAGTCACCTCTCCCAGTGTGGAACATCCCTGGCGGGGGTGCAGAAAGATGGGGCACAAACAGCACTGGGTGGAGCCCTGTGCCCTCACACAGCGAAGACTCCTGACACTGCCATGGAGAACTAGCCATGTGCTAAGTGCCCCTCCCTTGGGAATGTGTCCCTCCCTGGAGCGACAGAAACCTAATGTCATAGGGTGATGCAGGCACTGACAGTGCCAATAAAGCAAAGCAGTGCAACTCAGGCTGCAGTTCTAAAAGTCGCAAGGAATACAGAGATGGCTTTGCAGGTCACCTCACTGACTGACAAGGCTGATTTCTGTTAAGTGGAAGGATGAACCATCACAGTACACACATGTGGGAAGCTACCATCATGTAACAGAACATGAAAGACATTCACAAAAGCAATCTTTCAAATATATTTGGCCCATTTGTTTATCTCTAAGAATGATGATCCCTATTGCCAGTAGGAATTCCTGTCTTTGCTACTCACTGATATCCCTAGCAACCTCCAAAATGCCTAGCATATTCTAACTGGTCAATGAATATTTGCTAAATGAACAAATTATGCCTATACAGACATTCAGCAATCAGCTGTTATGAATGAATTAGGTCTGTATGGACAGCATCCCCACCTAAATGCTGCGACAACTTTTTTTTTTCTTTTTGCAAGACTAGGGTTTGAACTCATGACCTTGCACTGGCCAGGCAGGCACTTGAGCCATGGAGCTATCTCCCCAGCCCCTACAACAACTTTCCATAATCTTTACTTCCTTGTATAATTTCTTTGGAAATTAATGGCTGTCTTGTTTCTTCATCCATTTTGTTTCTGCATACTAATAGCATCTAAGGGGCTGAAGAGATAGCTCAGTGGTCTAAGCACCTGCCTAGGCAAGTGCAAGGACCCAGGTTCGATTCCCAGTACTGGATGCCATGCCGGCCCCAACCCAGGTGCACCAAACCAGCCACTGAGACCTGGTGTGGCATGCACCTATCATCCCAACACTGGGGAGACTGAAACAGGAGGATCACTATGAGTCCAAGCTGTGTAGTTAAATCCTGTACCAAATACATAAAATTTTAAAAATAAATAAGTAAATAGAACCTAAGCTTTTAAGCAAAGTGGTTGTTTTGTTTTACATATTTCCTCATTATGAAATTAAGATTATATACATATTTACACACATACACATACATTCAGAATAAACAACAGATAGTCTTATAATATTGGGAAGTTTACAGAGTGCTCCATTAATTAAAAACAATGCACTTTGTTTTCTTTTGGTTATCCCTCTGCATTTGCTGTTTTCCCCACCTGCAAAACACTCCCTAGGCTTCTTTATAAGTCTAGCCTGTCTTGAAATCAGTCTCTCTAAGTAAGAACACTTCTTTGCAGCAGTCAATATCAATCCTCTGATCTACTCTGATTCCATAAACCCTAAACTCCTGAGGGACGGCAATATCCAGTATGCTGCTCTATTTCCCACTGTTACAGCAGGTTTGATAATGCTTCATTTGTTGAACTTAATGAATTTCAGTGAGACAGAAGAAACATGAGGATACAAAAACTAATGTAAAGCTACAGAGATATGAAACACATTTGCATATTAAATCACTAAGCATAAAACCTACCAGTAGTGTCTGTCCTTGAGAAATGAAGAAGTGGCCTGATACAACTATGGTGAGAACAAGATATCCAGATTCTTCATTGGAATCAAAAACCTTAAAAAAACAGAGAAATACGTTTAAATATTTTCTGTAATCCTGATAAAATTACTGTTCTGATACCAAACTAGTGTTCTCTTTCCTCTCACTTAATCTGTAACCATCCCCTTTTAGTTTCAAGTTTCTCCCTGTATGTATACAGCCTAGGCTATCAACTAAGCTTCTAAATGGTAAAAATAAATACGGTATATTAAAAGCCAAGAGCTAGGGATGTACTTATTCTCAGAGCTTCAACTTTCTTTCTATACTACATAGATAATAGAATTTCTTTTTTTTTAAAATTTTTTATTTTATTTATTTATTTTTTTCTTGTTTCAGAACCTTTATGTGTTAATTCAATCATTTTTATGGCCGGCTCAGCCCGCACAGAGGGCAGGGCTGGCGCAGCATGTGGTGTCGGGGATCGAACTGCGGTCCCTGAAGCCGCCCAAGCTTTCCCAAGCAGGCGCTTTAGACCACTGAGCCATTCCGCTGGGCCCCCGATAATAGAATTTCTGAGAGACTTCAGAGCCCCCTTTCCTCTAGCCAAATAATTCACACTCCACAACTACTCAAAATCCAATGCCTTTCTGTGGATGATGTCTAGTTTGTCGGTCACTGAAGATTTGGTGCAACAAACCTGAACATAATCCTCTTGGTGTCATCTTGTCACTTGGTCACATGTGGTGGCGCAGCCCGTCACATTCACCCTTTCAGGGGTACCACAGAGCAACCCATAGTTCATCATCTATATTTGTAGATCACATGTTCCCTTTCTTCATCTTAAACCTGAATATAAGACCTTGGATTTACCCCTTTTATACTTGATCTTGTTGGATTTGGACTAATCATTCTAACCGATTGAGCTGTGGTGAAGAACTGGGGCAATGAAAGCAGCAGGGAGGGCGTGACAAATTCACATCAAGAGTGGGTCTGGATCTTCAGTGCTGACTGTGTGGGTGGCTTTGGCATCATTAGTAAGTGTACACAGAGTATTCATCTAGACAAACTATATTCTGGACCACAGAATAAGTTTTAATGAATTTTGACTTAACTAAAAAACAATTGGGTCAATAAATTCAATAAAGTTGCAGGACATAAAAATCAATATACAAGACTTGGTAGCATACCTACACGGTAGTAGCAAATTATATAAAAAAGAAATCAAAAAACCAAGAACTATAGCTATAAAAAAAACTACTTAGGAAGGAATAAATGCAACCCAAAAAGTGAAGAAAGTTGATTTCTACATTGAAAACTATAAAAAAATGAGAGTGAAGATGACACAAATAAATGCAAACATATTCTATGACTGTGCCCTGGAAAAATTACTATTGTTAAAAAATCCACACCACTCAGTGTGAGTGTTGGGAAGCCCCTTCTGCTCTCTCAGTCTCCAAAGAGTCACAAGGCATCTGGACAACTTCAGCAAGTCCTTCCTAATTCTCTGCAGTAGAACCAAAGGATCACACTGTGCATCCTCCAACACTTAGCACTTTGTCTGTCACCCCTGGCAGACTTTAAGGCCCAGTGTGAAAAGACTGAAAAAAAGCACAACCAAAAAGCATCACTACCCATCCAACAGGCAAAGGCAGTAAAAAACAAGCAGGAAACCCAGAACAGGTAGCCCCTAGAACGGTGGTTCTCAACCTTTCTAATGCCGTGACCCCACAATACAATTCCTCATATTGCAGTGACCTCAAACCAAAAAATAATTTTGGTGGCTACTTCAAAATTGTAATTTTGCTACAGTTATGATTCAGAATGTAAATACTTGATATGCATTATGTATTCTCATTGCTACAAATCAAATATAATTTAAACATAGTGATTAATCACAAAACAATATTTAATTATATGCTGAGAAATATTTATTACTAATTCCAATAAATAACTTTTCACCATGGCATAGCATGGGCTTAAAAAGCCATCGGAAATATGTATTTTCTGATGGCTTTTAGGCGACCCCTGTGTTTTGGTCGTTCGACCCCCACCAGGGTTGGGACCCACAGGGTGAGAACCGCTACCCTAGAACAAAGTTGCTAGTGGAGATCGAGTTGAATCAAAATGGAACTAAGATACTGTTTTATAAATATAAAAAAATCTAATAGCTAATTAAAGATTTGGATGAACACTAGAGAAAATTAATGGTTTGAAAGATCAAACAGAAGAAATATTTAGAACTGCAAGAAAAAACCGCAAGAGGAAGAATTCTTGCATTACACTGTAAGACACATGGAATGAAGATTCAGAGCCAGAAGAACAAATGTTAATGACGGGTTAAAGGGAATGGAAGAAAACAGACTGAAGAAAGGTACTGCTTAAACAAATAATGCAAGAAAATATCCCACAACTGGAGAAGGATCTGAGACTAAATAAAGATGGGAAGGGGTCAAGTTCCAGTCATCAATGGGGTGGAAGAAAAATCAACAACCAGGCACATTCTGGTGAAACTCTTGAATTCCAAGCACAATGAAAGATTTTAAAAGCTTCTAGTGAAATACAAAAGTATCCTCCTTCAATCTTAAGAGTATTCTAGGGAACTAATTCACTTTATTTTTTTTTTAAGAATTTTTTATTTTATTTTATTTTTCTTGTTTCAGAACCCTTGCTTGTTTAGTTATTTATTTCCATGGCTGGCTCAGCCTGCCCTGAGGGCAGCGCTGGCACAGCATGTGGTGCTGGGGATCGAACTGCGGTCCCTGCAGCCACCTAAGCTTTCCTAAGCAGGTGCTTTAGACCACTGAGCCATCCTGCTGGGCCCAACTAATTCACTTTAAAAAGCGGTTAATAAAGGAAAAATACCAAACATTCATCCTACCTGTCCTATATAATTCAACTACCAGGTAGCGTACAATAGATATGAAAAAGTTTTTCTTTAGAGAAATATCCCAGATAATAAGGACCCATATTATACATCAATAGTTACATTCTCCTAAAACAAGAGACATTATATAACTTGCAAGAGAGAAAAACCAGGGCTGAAGAGACAGTTCAGGGGACTAAGTGCTGCTTAGGCAAGCACAGGGACCAGGGTTTAATTCCTAGCACTATATGCCAGGTCAGTGCCACCCCCTGGTGTGCTGAGCTGGCCAACAGAGACTGGGCGTGGTGGCATAGGCCTATAGTCCTAGCACTGGGGAGGCTGAAAACAGGAGAATCACTGAGTCCAAGCTGCGCAGTGAGACCCTGTACCAAATACACTTAAAAAGAAGAAAACGACCACAAACCACCTAATAAGTAATTCCCCCCAAGAAATCAACTTGAATTTGATGAACCTGTAGATTAAACTATCAATTCACAAAAGATCAGATTAACCTACATCATGATGCAATCAGCAGCATCCATGCTTTAAGAATCTCTGTAGAACTTCTCAAGAGAAAGAAATTCAACAAGCCTATAAATACACGAAGAAATGTTCCACATAACTAGCCATTTGTGAAATGCAAATTAAAACAACACTTAGATACCATCTCACCCCAGAAAGAATGGAGATCATAAAGAAATCCACCAACAACAATTGCTAGAGAGGCTGCCAGGGGAAAAGGAACCCTTCTCCACTGTTGGTGGGAATGCAGACTGGTGCAACCACTATGGAAAACAGTGTGGACACTACTTAAAAAACTAGAACTGGAAGTCCCATTCAATCCAGCTATCCCCCTACTGGGAATTTTCCCAGAACTGAAAACATCATATCATAGTGACATCTGTGGACCCATGTTCATAGCAGCACAATTTGTGATAGCCAAATCTTGGAAACAACCAAATGACCATTATCTGAAGAATGGTTGAAAAGGATGTGGTATTTTTATACAATAGAATATTATTCAGCTATAAAAAATGATAACCTAGAAGACTTTATATATAAGTGGACATATCTTGAACATATACTCATAAGTGAAATAAACCAGACCTACATGTGTAAATATCGAATAGTCTCCCTAGTGTAAGAACTCAAAAGAAGAAATAAAAATGGAAAGGCATAGCACAGCTAGATGAAAACCAAAGCATTAAACAACGAAGTGACTGCAAACAGAAAAGATAGGAAACATGGCAGGAGCAAAACCATGCACTCATATACAGGATGTATTAGATAATGGTCCTAAGAACCACCAAAATATTTTTCACACTGAGGATAGCAGTAACACTAAAATTACGCTTGGAATGCCTGTCATTCTTGTCTGTTAGATTTGTGCTGCTTCTAATGTAACTTCAGTTACTGCTATACTCTCTGTCAAGTAAATTTTTTTTTTCAGGGACCAGGGTTCAAACTCACGACCTTGAACTTGCCAGGCAGGCACTTGTGCCACAGAGCTATCTATCTCCCTAGCCCCTTCAAGTAAATGATTGATCTACAAGAAAAAAAAAAAAAGAATATTAAATGAGAGTAAGAGACTAGGTTTGACCAGCTACAATTTTATATACACTTAAATTTCTATGTCTGTATAAAAATGTGTAGCTGTTTTTATCACATTGTATAGAGATTAGAATAACAATGATTGATGGAAAAATATCAATTCCAAGTTAAGTGTAAGATGTTTGATATTCAGAAAGACAGTGAGTGATGTTAAGCCCTATGTTATAGAGTAATAGTATGATGAAGCTTCTCTTCTGGAGGGTTAAGAACATAAGTTTACAGACCAAAAATCAGAGAAAAAGAAGGGCTACAAGGGTTGCCAATATTTTGGCCCTAGCCCTTCAAGGTTAGTGAGGACTTAGGACATAAGAGAATGTGTTGTAACATCCTATAACTCAGTGGTTTCCCAAATTTTCTATTCAAGGAGATTATGGAACCACAGAGGAAAAGGATAGATGAAGTATAGTGTGCCTAAGGAGAGTCACCTAGAGAGAAAACATTCTCTTGGGCTTTCACAGAGAACAAACTGGTCAAGCAATGGCCGTGACTCATCCAGATGGCTGACACTAACAACAGTTCTACAAAGCACTGTACATGGTTCAAAGTAAATCCCGAGGGGATTTGACTCACCCTGGGAGATATAAAAGTTACATGTTTTGTTATGCAGGTCTTGCTTTAACTTGCCCTTAACCACTCAGCAGAGAAGTTTAACCATGAGGCATAAAACATAAAGCTAGATTAGTATGCTGAGCTATAAAAGGCTTAAATCAACGGCTTCCAACATTGCCAGTTCTGCCAATAATCCATTGTATAATCCAATACTAGACTATGTATACAACTACTTTCTCTTAGTTCAATGAGAAAAAAAATTTTGTACCAACATTGATTAGAAAAATTATCATGTCTACATCCTGTGCTCTGTTTAACTTCTATGAGGACAACAATATGCATTGTATCAAATTATTGGGAAAGTACTACTAGTGTGCTTTTAAAATGCCACATTAAAATTTAAAAAAAGATTCTCTGTAGAACAACCTGGTTTCTTAAAAACAAAACAAAAATGCAAGGAAGGGAAAGAGGCAGAGTCAAGGAAATATGGACAGTAAAACTAAAGATTAAAAAAATCCACAATCAATCACAATGTGTGATCCTGTTTAAGAGAATTGTGAAGCTTCTGAGAGACCATCTGAAACTTGAGTGCTGACCAAGTATTTTTCATGGTTAAAGAATTGCTAATTTTTAGAGGATTAGGGATATGTTTTTAAGTCCTTTTCTTTTAGGGAATGGAACTAAAATAATTACTTATTATGTAAGATTTGGTATTTACTTCAAACTAAACTTTGAAGAGGTAATATTTTTAGTATATAGTCCTGGAAACTGAACCCAGGACCTCCTGAATGCCTGGCAAGTGCCACACACACACACACACACACACACACACACACACACACACACAATTTCTACTTCATTCTTTGATTATGTTTGAGATTCTTTAGAGTAACATAAGAAGCTTTCATGTTCTTATTCCTAAGTATAAAACAAAGTTAAGCAAAGCATTCCACTTACTACAAGGACACTATACTTAGAATTTGAACATAATGTGCTAATTCTACACAGAAATTCCATTATGGTAACACCTAAAATAATCCAGGTATCGAAGGGAAAAGACACTGCTTTTTTCTGACTCTTGGAAAGTACTTTTAGTGAGTAATAACTTAGCATTTTACTAGAATGTGCACATTAATAAACTATAGAAAGTTCAAAGAAAATGTTATATCTAATGGCCAAGTCATAACAGAAAATGGTATTAATTTTAAGTTGTAAACAAATAAAAATCACACTTATATCTTTATTTCAATCACCAACCTAAAGATAACTTAAGAGTTACATCAGTTTGATTGGGAAGACCATTTACCAGTATTTTGCTGTCAACACACTAGCACATACTCAGAATTATTTGGAGTCTTTATTTACGATCAGCTAACACAGCTTAAATTGTTTAAACAGAAGCTTCTCATAATTTATATGAATGTATTTATGCAGTACACATATAAAGTAAAGTAGAAACTCAGAAAGATTACATGAAAATACTATAAAAATATTTCAAATGTACTCATTCTAATTTTTTTTCTTTGTTTTTTTTTTTTTTTTTTTTTTTTTTTTTTTTTTTTTTTTTTTTTTTTTTTTTTTTTTTTTTTTTTTTTTTTTTTTTTTTTTTTTTTTTTTGGAACTAGGGATTGAAATCAGGCCCTTACACTTGCCAGAAAAGCACTTATTCTATTGAGCTTTCTTTAAGAAAAGCTAAAATGCACTATTTTTTAGATTGTGATGAATTAAACTATGCACTTGATTAAGAGTTTTGTTTTCTGCTTTTAAGATTCTTCAAGAAGGGCCGGGCGTGGTGGCGCACACCTGTAATCCCAGCACTCGGGAGGCTGAGGCAGGAGGATTGGTGCAAGTTCAAGACCAGCCTGGGCTACAAAAGTGAGCTCAAGGCCAGCCTGAACTGCATAGCAAGACCCTGTCTCAAAAAGACAAAAAAAAAAAAAAAAAAAGATTCTTCAAGAAGGGTTATACCTTTATATATTGGCCCAAACTGCTAAAATTTGTGCACTATAAAATATGAAAAAATGGGGGCCAGCAAGATGGCTCAGCGGCCTGAAGTGCCTGTTTAGGCAAGCTTAGGTAACTACAGGGACCACAGTTCAATACCCAGCACCACACGCTGTGCCAGTCTCAACCCCTGGGTAGGCTGAGCTGGCAATAATATAAAAATAAATAAATAAAATATGAAAAAGGTACAAAATTGCTAAGTAGTCTATCAACGGCTTTCCAACTGACTCTGTCCTAGAAAGTCTCATAAATTGCTTGAATAGACCTGTAGAGTATATTATGCTAACGAACATGGTCCTGCCACATATTGGTTACCCAACTGTAAAATTTAGTTTTTATCTCACAAGAAATGTAGTGTCAACAGTAGAAATAAAACAATTATGAGAGCAATAAGATCTCCACTCCATCCCCAAAAGTAATGGCATATGGTAAATTTTTTAGAAAGTACAAAAAATGATTTCATATGTACCAAAGCATATGACATGATAGCCTTTTTTTATCCCATATCCCCATTTAGACTACTGATTATGAAAGAATTTAGTCCTTTTAAACCTGCCTACTAGAGTTAAGCCAGAGTGGTGGTGAACTGATGGCACTCATGCCACAGTAGGCTGCTTATAGCATTGAAAGCTCTACAAGGTTCACCACCACTGACCTGGAATACATCTATTCAGAGCACCTTCAGGCAACCAAGGAGCAAGCTTTTTATGTCTCTGAAACTGCTGGTCCAGGTCCCTCTAGTTAATGTTCTATGTTTTTTCTCTAACACCTTTCCAATATAGTGAGTCTCCTTAAACATTTCCTGGACTAAAAAGCCCTGTGGAAATCACCACCAAGGCCAGAAGCAATCCTCCCCATTAACATTCCCACAGCAAAGACCCCAGCACCTGTCTCTCACATGTGCCTCTGTGCCCCCTTCTGCTCCCTTGGAAGCTCCTAATAGTTCCAGGGTCTACACTGCATTCTAGGTTTGAGTCACAGCAACATGGTAATGTAGTTGTCAGGCACTACCCTGGACCTGTTAAGAAATCCCCCATTTTCTACAACTAGGTCCCTCAGCTTCCTGAGTATCTATGTCAGTACTGTTGCCTTAACCATCTACAAACAGAGCTTTGCAAGTGTCCAGCACGTAGTAAGTGGGAAATCCTAAAAATGAATGATTTTGGCAAGTGCAAGGTTGTGAGTTTGAACCCTGGTCACCCCCCCCCCCAAAAAAAAAAGAATGGTTTTTTTAAATATTAGTAGGCTTCATTTTAAACTATCTTCATTAGACTCCTTAAGCCACTGCGCTGAAAAGCATCTTCAGATCTGTCCTTAAATCATATTATGTAAATATGTCATGGCCTTTATGAAAACTATGTGTTACACAATAAAATTAAGCTTTTGTTTTTGAAGAAAGAGAACAGAGTCTGACCCCTGAGGTAGAAATATGTATTTATAAACTGAAGCTTTGGAACAAGTAATGACTTTGTCATAGAAAGAAAATGTTAGAACATCAGTTACGAAGTTCTTGCTCAAAAGCTTATGCAATCTACAATGCCTATGACATGTGATCCAATTAAACATAACTACAAACATGCACACTTCTATGTCTATCAGTCAAGTATCAGACAATATGCTGTAGAAATGAACAGCCCCTAAGCCGAGGCTTATCTCTCATGCACACATCCCTACATCCTCACTGTGCCTGTCCTCACAATCTACCTTCCACTCCCACTCGCTCAATGTAGGACCAGCTGGCAGAGAAGCCCCATCTGCAACACCATGCCAAGGGGAAAGAATAAAATGAATCATGCCTGGGTCCCTAAAGCTTCTACCCTTGACGTCTGTCAGTCTTGCTCACACTTTGTGGGCTCAAGCCAGGCCACGAAGTACTTAAATCCAAGAGGCCCAGGATATGCATCCTTGTATACCTGGTGAATAGTACTGATACTTCCTGTCCTGCCTCATGAAAGATGTCATCTGGAATCAGATCTAGGAGTCTCAAATCTCTGCTTGTCATTTAAAAGTACTCTTTAATTTCCTCATTTGTGAAGTAAAAATAGTAATAACTACATTATAGGGTTAACAAAAAGATTAAATGATAGGTGACTATAATTGCTTAGCTAAATTCCTAGCTTCAATTCATTCAGTATTTTGGGGGATCTGCTAAGCACTATTCTAGATAATAATAATAGATAGTAGATCATGTGCTAAACAGTTCTTTTGTTCTATTAGTCTGTTTTCTGTTGTGGTAACACAATTCCCAAGGCAGGGTACTTTAAAAAGGTATTTATGTGGCTTACAGTTTTGGAGATGGAACATCCAACATCAGTGACCCCTTGTGCTTGGCCTCTGGTGAGACTCCCATCCCCTAGCCATGTTATAACACAGTGATGAAGCAGAAAGGAAAAGTAGTTCAGTGCAGAAGGCATCATGCATTTGGCGTGGCTTCACTTTAGCTCTCATGAGACCAGTGTTAATCCCTTCTAACGGCGGTGCTACTGTGCCCTAGTTACAATGCACCTGCTAAAGGTTCCTTCAACACACCACCACACTGGGGAACCAAGCTTCCAGCAAACCAGAGGACTGTCATGTGGAAGGCCTGCCAGCCCCAAGACCCCACAGATACTCATCCATCCTCCTAAAGCTGTCTGGGATATTGATCCTACTCAAGCTGTGAACCACAGCTGTGCATGACATAGGAACCGAATAGAAGGCCTCTCCATTTCCAGCCTTAGGGTATCATACCAGCAATAAACCTATGTGGAGAATAATAAACTTTCCATCTTATTTAAATCCACCACTATCTTGCATTTTCCACCATTCAAAGCCAGCCAATCATAATACAAGATATAACGTAACTCTTAAAAAAAAAAAAAAAAAAAAGCATGCTCCATGCAAGAAAAGTAACTCTTGATAATGCGCTTCTATTTCTTCACAGGAAGACACCAGCATAAGAAGCAGCACACACAGAATGAGGACTGATGCAAGAAAACTGGAGTTTTAGGTTTCCTACTTCCCATGTTAAACTGACAAGATATTTAACTTAGTCTGGCCTCAGCTTCCTGTGTAAGGCATCATAATAAGACCAAAGTTACTCTCTTGCCTAAGCAAATTACAAAACTGGACAAATTAAAGGGAGCAACAAATTTCAAGACATTTGATATTGAGGAATAAAGGACATGATTCCAGAAAAATAACAAGAAACAAAGGTGAACTGTAGCAGCTGGCAAGATAGCTCAGCGATCTAAAGCACTTGCTTAGGCAAGCTTAGACAACTGCAGGGACCCACAGTTCAATCCCCAGCACCACATATTGTGACAGCCCCATCCCCAGGGCAAGCTAAGCTGGCCATAATATAAATAAATCAAAAAAAATTTTTTTAAAGGTGATAAGGACTCAGGATATAAGAGAACCTGTGCTGTAATATCCTATAACTCAGAGGTGCCCCAAATTTTCTGGTCAAGGAGATTATGGGACCTCAGAGGAAAGGGATGAATGAACTATAGTGCGTCTAAGGAGAGTCACCCAGAGAAAAACATTCTCTCAGGCTTTCACAGAAAGCAAACTGGCCAAGCAATGGCCATGACTCGTCCCGAAGGCTAACACTAACAACAGTTCTACAAAGTACTGTCTATGGACCCCAAACTTAATCCTGAGGGGATTTGACCCTGGAAGATACAAAAAAAGAATGTTTTGTTATAAAGGTCTTGCTTCAACTTGCCCTTGACTACCCAGCAAGAAAAAAAATGTTTAATTACAATGCATGAAATGCAGAGCTAGATTGGTGAGGTGAGCTTTAGGAGGCTTAGATTCAATAGCCTCCAACATTAAAAGCTTCACTGGTGGCCCACTGCAATTGCAGAACATTTGACTGTGTATGTATCTGCTTCCTCTTAGTCCAAAGAGAAGTATATTCTTTCCCCCCCCTTTTCTTTCTAAGCAACATTAATAGGGAAGTGGGTCATGCCCACACACTGTACTCTGTAGAACAATTGTGAGAACAATATGCAATATGTCAACTTTCAAAAAAAAAGAAAGGGGAAAAGAAAAAAAAAAGTAATGTTGATTTAAAAGTGTTAATGTTTAATTGTTTGATCAATCTTATATACCTATATGTATTAATCTAAGCTGATCTGATGATGAAAATATGTAATATAACCATTGTTAAATTTAAACAATAAAAATATTAAATTAAAAAAAATAAAATAAATAAAGGTGAATTGTACTATTGCCTCAGACCAAAGAATAAGAAATGTGGGCATGGCTGATAGTATCTGACTTCAGGAGATGGAACTGTGAATTCTAGGAAGTTAGAGAAGCTAGAGTTTGCATGACAGCAGGTGAATAAGCCTCACTCTTCTGCTGAGTACCCCTTAGAACAGCGGTTCTCAACCTGTGGGTCACGACCCCAGCAGGGGTCAAACAACCAAAACACAGGGGTCGCCTAAAGTCATCAGAAAATACATACTGAAACCCATGCTATGCCATGGTGAAATGTTATTTATTGGAATTAGTAAGCTGATTTTTTGGTTTGGGGTCATCGCAACATGAGGAACTGTATTGTGGGGTCATGGCACTAGAAAGGTTGAGAACCGCTGCCTTAGAACATTTGTGTGAGGAAATCACAAAAGAACCACCTGAAATGGTTTAGGAAGCACTCCCCAGAGCTCATACAGAGCCAGGAATAACACCTGTTCTAAACAGCCAAAGAGAAAAACCTGAATTTATGGGACATCTGGTAGAGTTCTCTGAGGAGTTTTGCCTTAGGAGTGGTAAAGAATTAGCTTTAAGCCAAATGTTGCTCTGGTCAGTCTGACACAGTTTAAAAGCAAAACTTGAAAGGATGCAACCTCTTCCAGCTACTCATACCAGAAAAAAACTCAAGAATATTTATAGAAAGCCAAAAATATCCTGTATCTAACAAAGTAAAATTCAGAATATAGATCCAATCAAAATTTATCAGGCATGCAAAGAACTACTGTTTGTTTGTTTTAGAGATCAAATCCAGGACCTCATGCAAATACTTGACTACGGAGCTACATCCTTAGCCCTATTCTCTTATTTTTACAAAATGTCTTGGGGTTTACAGAATCTTAAATTTTCTTAAAAACAAAAACCTGTAATCTTTGGCATTTTCACCATGTGTGTGAATCTCAAAATTCCTCCTCCACATGATTACATTGCTATTTCCCACGTGAAATATTAAGCACTTCTAAGGCAAGCAGCATGGTGACAAAAATCACAAGCAGCACAGAAAAATCAAGACCTCGATTTTTTTTCTCAACTTATCTCTGTGCACCAAAAAGGTCAATGAACCTGAGTTTCAGTTTACTTATCTATAAAATGAGCCTAATATTTGCTACATAGGGTTGCCACAAACAATAAATTACTAGCTGTTTCATAACATCACATCATAAGAAAAGCTACTATACCACATATTCAAACACTTCCTAAGTACTTATTCATGTACTAGGTAGTACACAGGCACTTTGAATAAGAAAGGAAGAACACTACTGAGAGGATCTAAAGTATATCTTATGTTAAACCTACATTTAAAAGTTCAAGTACAAACTTCATATTCTATTTCTTAATTTCTAAGTAGGGCAATTATTTTAAGTTCCTCCTATAAAAATTAAAGGATGATTTTTTTTCCCCTTTGAAAGGAAAAATAATCTAAGATGCTGTCAGGCTTAACCAATTAGAACATGTCTGAGAAATACTTGGAATCTGAAAAACATGGTAAAACCTTAATTTAAAAGCAACCTGCAATTAACATCACCTTTCAAAGTTATTCTCAAATTAGTAGACTAAATTATATTCAGACATAAAATGGACCAATCTGTTATTATGATAATCTTTTCAGAAAGGCTGTGCCAACAGATGAAAGAACTAAAATCAAGTTCAAGTTTGTATTTCATTTGCTCATCCATTTAAATGACAGATGGCTTAAATATTAACCCTATTAATAAAATGTTTGCATATTCATTACAAATTTGATTAACTTACATCATAGCTCCATAAGTTTATTGTGTTAATTTTACTGCCTACTTCATTCAAAGCCTACTAACCCCTTGCTTCTCAGAGTGTGGCCCCCAAATGAAAAGTATCCATGTCTACCTGGGAGCTTATTAGAAATGCAGAACCTCACATCCGAGGCTACATGTAGCCAATTGAGCCAGAATCTACATTGCTAACAAAATCCCTAGATTTCTATGCATATTAAAGTCTGAGTTGCACAACTATAAAATGTTACTTTTTGTTCACTTTGAGTTTTACTTCTTTGCTGTTACAAAAAGCTTATTTATTTCCTAATTGTTAATTTCTCTCCAGATAACTTACTTTTAATGAGAATAACTCAATTCGGAGAATTAAATCGTACATATATGTAACACTGTGTGTGTGTGTGTGTGTGTGTGTGTGTGTGTGTGTGCGCGTGCGTGCCAGGAATTGAACTCAAAATCCTGCACTTGCCAGGCAGGTGCTGTACCACTGACCTATATCCCCATCCCCTGTAGTCTTTATGTCTCAGATTTGACTTTACCTGTCAACTAGGATTTCCAGCCTTAGAGGTCTTGTACTTCTCATTATTTCTCTTGGGTTAATATTTTTTGTTTTAGCATATGGCCACAGTGATAAAAGTCTTCTAAGTAAGCAATTATATAGTCTAGAAGAGATTCTTTCTATAATTTCAGAAAAAATTCAAAATAGGCTTATACAAGAGAAAACTACCAGAATGACTTTATCCTGCATCATAATATATTTTTGTGCTTAATCTAACATTTTTATTGCAGGTACCACATCTTTTTTAAAAGAGGAAATTCACATGGGACTTTGAGAGTACAGTTCTTTACATAGCTCATCTTTTATTATTAGTATTGTACAATAGTCACAGTGCTCATAAAATAGAACAAATCTTATTTCTCTCACTCTTTAAAAAAAAAAAAAGCCACAAACTGATCACAGCAGGCAGGATGGTTCAGCACAGATTCAAAGGAAGGTACAAATGTTCAGTTTTCAAAAGCTCTGCAAAAGCCAACCTCATCTCTTGTCACTGTGGCTATGGCTTTTTGCCAGACATTTGAAAACTGTTGAAAAGTGCTGTTCTTATAAGCAATTATGAGAAGCTTCATAAAAAGAAAAATTGTAATAACAATCAACTGCTGAAAATGGTTAAATATGCATAGTCCCCGGGTTGCATTACAACATTTAGGAGTTGCCTAACTTCACTTGAGCCACCACAGATCCCTTAGGTAACAGGGCTCAACGAGTGTTATCAAGGGATCTATTGAAACTGTCTCAAAAGTTCAAGATGGTCTCAAATATCCCCATTTTTGTAATGATCTCACTATACAGCCATCGTTGTTGAATTTAATTCTTATTCCATTCTGCCTGTTCAGTCTATATAATTCTTAGGATAGTAAATTCCACAAAAGCACCAGGATTTTTATGCTTTTAAAAATGGCCATAGATACATTGATTTCAAGCTTTAAAGAATGTCCTCTATTCTAATTTCTAGAATGTGATGAATAATTCACTCCACCCCATCTCTGCTCACATTCACTGCTAAACCTCTCAGAACTGTCCCACTACTTGGCTCCTCTCCACCCCCCTTAGCGGCCACTCTTCAGTCCTCTCCTAGCTGGCCTCTATTCTCTTCATCCCATTGCAGCTTGTCTTGGTAAAGACCATTAAGGACCTTCATGCTACTAAAAACAATGAACACCCCTTAGTCATTCTCTTTCTTCAGTTTATGTTTATTCCACAATTTATCAATCTCTCCCTCTTGTAATAACTCTCCCTAGCACTTCATTCCTCTCAGGGCCTCCCAACTCTCTAATCCTCTGGGGACTCTCGCCCCTCTACCTGACCTCAGATACTGGACAACCTTTGAGCTGGGTCCTGTAATCTCATCAAACCCCATGATTCTAAGTATCACTCTCACACAGCTGACTCACACCTTCCCATCACTACCCTAGACCTGACTTCTGAGTCCAGAATATATCATACTGCCTATTCAATGTCTACATGCAGATGTTTTATAAACAAATTGAACTCAATGTATCCTCAAATGGAGTCTTACATTTTTGCCTCACTTTCTCCTCTAGTATTTTCCATTCTACAGCTGCATTCTTAGTTACTCCTTTATTCTTAATGCATGTATCCAATCACCAAATTTTGCTATTTTTGAGCCTCCCCTTGGGAGCCGGGGAGCTAGCTCAGTGGTATATTGAACCTGGCAAGGCCCCAGGTTCAATCTCCAGTACCAAAAAACAAAACAAAACAAAAATCCCCCCACTAAAAATATGTCCAATCTCCCCATCCTTAATATCATCCTCCAGGTCTAGCCCACATCATCTCTGACCATAACGCAGCAACAGTGGTCTACGTGAGTGTGTTGAATCCACTCCCCTCCAATATATACCACGCTCAGAGTGTTACTTTCAGAAATGAAAAATGTCCCTGCTTAGAACCTTTCAGTGGTATCCCAGTAGTTTTTAGATAACATTCACAGAGCATTAACTACCTCCAAACAGATCCAATTCACGCTACTATTCCTTTTCTAAGTGCCTCTATGGTATACACGTGAAAGTTTTTCAAGGTGTGGGTTCCTTCTGCTTGCTGTATTTTTTACCTAGAATACTCTTTAACCCTATCTACTGCTGTGTAGTCAGATAAACGCAAGTGTATGTGTACATGTGCATAACCCAAAACCATACGGTCTTGCTCACCCAACTGTCAGATCAAAAGGACTGAATGTTAAAACACACCAGTGAAACAACATAACAACAATTCTGTATATAACTTAGGCAATAGATATGTATTACTGATTCAGGGCTCAAAAAAATCTTATGAACCAATATTGTTTGCTCTATTTATAAATATCTACTTTACCTCTGAGACAATATTAAGATATTATTTCTATTTTAAGGTAAAGTACAAAGAGGTTAAGTGACTTAATCAAGATCACAAAAACTCAGATGCAAAAGTAGAATCTGGGGACCGAGAATGTAGCTCAGTGGCAGAGCAAATTAGCACTTTGGAGTCCCAGATTAAATCTCCAGCACCTGTACAAACAAAAAACCTGAATTCAGATTTAGTCTCGTGTAAGTGTTGTACTATCAGACAGTATGACCACTTGGATCCAACCTTTTCCTTCCATTTACATAGTTGGGGCTGGCAAGATGGCTCAGTGGTCTAAAGCGCCTGCTTAGTAAAGCTTAGACAAATGCAGGGTCTGTGGTTCGATCCCTGACATCACATGCTGCGCCAGTCCCACCCCCAGGGCAAGCTGAGCCAGCCATAATAATAAAAAATAATAATAAATAAATAAAAGTAAATTATGATTATATACATAACTTACATAATTATTTGGGTAGATATGCCATCCTCCACTAGAAGGCAGGGGTCATTTGTCTTGTTCACCACTATATTTCTAGCACCCTGAATGGAGTCTATCACATATTTGATATTCAACACTTACTGAATGCCTGCATAAAAATGTTTACTGACCTTTCAACAAGTGTTTTGAGAATGCAATAGGCTCAATACCTCCTCATACGCATACACACAAAAAAACACGTGTGCACACACGTGCCCGCACTTAAACATGCACACATGTACACCTATCTCCCTACGTTAATTGTCGGCCTGCCCGTCTTCGACAAGCCTGTGGGTGGGTCCCTCAATGTCTTCTCCAGTCCTCATGGCGATAAGGCTCTGGCTTCTCCTCTCTCGGCCTCTAGGGTATGTGAGCCTGGTGGACTTTTCTGCCCCTACCTCTCACCTTCCACATTGGAGCGGGCGCTGTCCTGGATAGCGCTCCGGCCCCCGAGAGCATGAAGCGGCCATACCGCTGCAAAGGCCACTCGGTCATCTCTCTTTGCAGAAAGCTGAGGCTCGTGGCTGCTTTTCCCGCTTCCGCCATGTCTGGCCGCCTTCGCGCTCAGTCTGCTGGGACCTGCCAATTTGCGAAGTTAGCCAATCAAGAACCAAAATAACTGAAGGTCCTCCCTCCTCCTTCATGGAAGCCAATGGGCAGGCTGGGAATGTTCCTGCCCGCAGAAGTACTGGATTCTAGCCTGATGGGTCTCTAGTGGCTCCGGGCATCCGGTGTACATGTGGTCTCAACTTCTGCTTTGAAGGCAGGTTTCACGCTTATAAATGGTAGTAGCTTTTTGCGCTGCAGCATTGGAACTCTCACCTTCCCTTCAGCTGCTTGTGCCGTTTGTTCTTAGCAACTGTGAACTGAGAAATTTCCCAAATGACTGACTCCCCGGATGTTGCACAGCCAAGGCCCACCTTGGTTTTGTAGTCTTCCTCTTTGCCCCAGCCTTTCAGAGAATACATCAAGTATGTCCAGTTCCATTTTGTTCTCATCATCCCGTCCCCATGAACAAATGTTCTCAGACCACCAATTTTTCGCCCAAAGGCGAAACAGATGAATTGGGGGCTGTTAGCAACCAAAGAACTCTGCCCTCTTAAGACTCACATTCTAGTGGGGAGCAGGACATACAGAGAATTACTCCATGTTTTTAAAGGTCAATGTATTTTATCTTTAAAGGGTAAAGTTCTAATAATTATTAAGGTATTTTTATATAACAGAAAGCACAAATCTCAAATGTTCAATTAGGCATGTTTAATACTTATGCCCATTCATGTAGCCACCATCAGAAACAAGATATGACATCCAACACAAGCATGTCTTCATCAAAGAGCTGGTGCAGTTAACTAAAATAAGTTGATGGGTGATTTATAGTCGAGAAAGCACTCCATGTCTGTTATTTCATTTATCCTCTGAACAACCTTCTGGCAAATTAAGGAATTTTTTAAAAAAAGGATTATTATATTCATGGAACATATGTAGGCAAAATAAGATTCAAAGTGTAAATGTGACTTGCCTAATGTTACACAGCCAGTGCATGGCAGAGCCAGAATAGAATTGTGGACAACTTCACATTTTCTGCATGTGTCAGTCCCACCTGCAAAGGATTTAGGTATTCATAAAGTTTGCACTGAGTCAGAAGCAAAGTAAACAGAACATGGGGGCTGTGTTAACCAAATATGTGAGATCGAATTAAAATTCAAACAATTTTTTAAACTAAATACATCAAAGGGCACTACATGTATAAATGATGCTTGAAAAGATGGTAACTTATTCTACAAGTCATCAAATATCTACACAGTGCAAATAATTATGCAAGTCAGCATCTGATAATAGAGATGGATAATGCATACATCTAACCTCTGGGAATTGAGGAGCTAATAAGGAAGATAAAGCAAGATATAAATATACCTATAATACCTGACAGATAGTGCCATGTGCTCTAACATTATAGATAAAGTGAAAATCTGCCAACAGAGAGAATAGCAGTATTTGAGTTAGGATCTAAAGGGTTAGAAAGCTCCCCAGGGGAAGGTGGAGGAAACCGGCATTTCGTATGGAGGGAAAACTGAGGAGGAAAGTTTTCAGGATGAGGATAATGGCGTAACTAATGAGAATGTTTTTTCTTGTTTGGTGGTGGTGGTAAGAATTAAACTGAGACCCTCGTACATATTAGGCACATACTCTACTACTGAGCTGTACGCCTAGCCTCTGAAGTTTTTTTTAAAGATGAGGCTACAAGGGTGAGTGGGGGCAAAAGAGCACTGAACAGCTGCTAAGGGGCATGGATTTTATTTGGTGAATGGTGAGGAATGTGGAAAATGTACTCAGGGAATTGACACTATCCTAGTGGTGGTCCAGCCAGGTTTATCTCTCAGGAGATTTTGGGATAAACTGGATTAAAGGCAGGAGGGATTTGCTATGTGTCTTTTCATTAGTCCCGTGAAGCTTACTGAAAGAGTCAGATTTCAGAAATAACTACTGAAGGTACTCAAATGACACAGCATTACTGCATTTAAGTAGTAAATGGTTGAAAGTTTGATTTGAATCCCAGATCTCTCACTTGCCAGCTGTGTGACCTTGAGGAAGTCACTTAACCTGAAATATAGGGTTATGAAACAACTATTTTACAGGGTCATTAAAAGGATAAACTGTAACACATGTAGAAAAGCCCCTAGCAACTGTGAAGTGGGACCCACATTGATATTTTCTGTTTCCAGGGTTAAAGTGACTTTCCATAGGCTGGCTACAAAGAGGGAGGAGGGGAACGAGAGCCTGACCTTGGGTCTCAGAGGCATTCACCTCCAGGTCCAGGGCTGCAGCTGCTGTCAAACACCCTTCACAGGAACAGATGGTGCTCACAGTTGGGACCCTGTCAGTGCCCAAGGACACCCAGGGCCCTGCTGGGTTCCCACCTGCAAGCTCCCTTCCTAGACAATGGCACCTGCACTTGAGCTTCTGGGACTACCAGTGCTGCCAAGAACAGGTCATGTCTGCAGAGGGAGCTATGATAAAGCTACAGCTCAATGCATGAGACTCATGTGTACGTATAGTATTAATGACACTCAATGGGACTCAAGAGCATATGAAGTGCTGGGGTTACTAGAGAGAACAAATCAGAGCTCTGTCTTACATTCTAGTGGGGGTTAGTACATCCAGAAAATTACTCCATGTTTTTAAAGGCCAACGTATTTTCTCTTTAAAAGGTAAAGTTCTAATATTTATTAAGATATTTTTACATAAGAAAAAGCACAAATCCCAAATGTTCAATTGGGCATGTTCAGTAATACCTATATCCATTCATGTAGCCAACATCCAAAACAAGATATGAAATATTTTCCCCAAACTCTTTGTAAGTGGCTCCTTCTGTTACTCTCCATCCAACAAGGGCAGCTCCTGGCCTCATTTTTATCACTATGGCTTAGCCTTCCCCTCCCAGGACTCTGTATACATGAAACTGTGTCCTGGGGTCATCCCTCAAACTACTTGCCCTTGAACCTTGGTTCCAGGGTCTACTCAGAGAACACAAATAAGATGGTGAGAAACAAGTACTATCCTACCACCATGCATTTAGTTTTATTACACATACATACAAGAAGATGGTACAAGAGACATGGAAAGGAGAGAGTTGTCATTGTCACCCAAAGAAGACCCTCTGCTGCTGACAATGCAGCACAACAGCAGCATTCATGGTCTAAACTAATGAATGACAGGTGATGATGAGCTAACACATCCCCCTCTTAGAAGGCTATTTCCAGGTAGAAAAACCTAGCCTCTGAAGTTTAAAGAAAAATCTATTTATTAGGGTGAAGATCATTTCCATGGCTTCTTCTCTGTGTCACTATTTTGCAGTTGAGTCATGAGCATCATTTTTGGAGGCATGTGAAGAACTTATTTTGGACCTAACATGTCCCTTTTCAGGCAGACCAGGGACCTTAGGCACCCCCTCTTCCCGAGCTATTGAGTCAGCAAAGGAAATGATGACTTCAGCCTCTTTGGCTCCTCTAGTTGACAGGATGACAGAAACCCACACCTTTGCTTTGTCTGCTGCATCTCTCAGCAACGGCACAACAGGGGCTGGGAACTTCGGGGCATGGCTGGTGGCTGCAGAGTTTCCAGAAAATCCCCACTCACGTCAGGGAAGCCAGATGAGCTGGCTCCATAACATCAGGCCTGGGGATGCTGTGTAGGAAGAGGATGTTCCCCTGGAACTTTACATTCATGGCTAGAAAGCAATTATTTTCCTTTCTCCTCTGTATCTTTCACATGTGAAAGCCAGCTGCTCTGTTGTAGGTAATTGAAGGGATTTCAGTGTGACACAATCCCAACTTGTCCACAGGCTGCTGTTCGTTGGCATAACACGAAAAGAGATTAACACGGACTTTTCCCATTTATTAAAAGCACGAAGAATGATAAGCTAGTAAAAAAAAAAAAAAAAAAAATCCTTGCCAGAAGGTAAATTGGAGAGCACTCTTTATAAAGCTGGGTTAGAATTAGAGATAGGAACTTGAAGCAAATCTTACAGAAAGACATAAACTCACACCTTGAAGACAATGACTATATTTTATTATGTTAGCATGCAGAGTTTCTGGCACAAGGTAGGTTTTCAATTGTATTTTAAAATGAAAGTGTGCAAATATTAATATGAAAGAGACAAAAGGGAGGATTTAAAAATCACTTTGCAAGTATGAAGGGCTAATGTGGGGCAAGTGGCTAATAACCCTTTCCCATTCTTATATCCACATATGTTGGAGCTCACATTAAAGATACAGAATACCATGCAGTGTCTAAATACCTTCATTTAGTGATTGTTACATTGGGAAATTTCTAACCCTGATAACTACAAATGCATAGTCAAACACAGGTGCAGAGACCCCCCTTGAAATCATTCCCAGTTTGACTCATCATTTATCCCAGTATTTGCTGCCCAGCCCTGGAGAAGTTATTTAATCCACATCTCTGTTCAATGAGACTTCAGGGCTTGCAATTTACACCTTAGAGGACAGATGAAGGCATCATAAAGAAAAGCTTTGTGCTGGCGAGTGACTCAGCAAAAGCATTTTGAGCTTAGTTGTTGAGAATAGTTTGGATAATTTAGGCTGTAACCGTGGAGACTACGCCTCCAGCAGATAGGACTGGCAGAGGTTGGGAGGTCAGAGTTTTAGGGGCACCACTGGGAATGAGCAAGCTTTAGCTCAGAGGGAGTTACAATATGTTTCAGATGAAAATTATTTCCCCAAGGGGAAGTGAAAACTCTTTCCCCAGAAGGGTGTTTTTGATGGCATAATTTTATCCAATTGACTAATTTGTGCATTTATTGAGTGATGATGTGTGGGACTTTGTGCCAGTAAGATGACAGAGATAGAAATCTGAAGAGGATTTTCTTGACAACACTTAGGAAATCTGATAGGGAGATGGGAACGAAGATAAATAATTCGTAATATAATGTGGTGATGTTCAATGCAGATAGGACCTAGTATTGTGCTGATGCCAGTGAAGGAGGATACATTGAAGAAGAGCAGGTAGAAGGTATGCAGAAGGTGGGACTATTCCTTTTGGTAAAATTCATGTTACACAAAATTCATTATTGTGGGGCCAGCAAGATAGCTCAGTGGTCTAAAGCGCCTGCTTAGACGAACTTAGGCAACCACAGGAACCAAGCTTTGATCCCCAGCACCACATGCTGCGCCAGCCCCATCCCCAGGGCAAGTTGAGCCTGCCATAATATAAATAAGTAAATAAATAAATAAATTTTTTAAAGAAAGTTAATTACTGTAACAACATTGAGTAATCATCACCACTGTCTAGTTCTAAAATATTTTCATCATTCTAACCCCTTAATCATTAGCAGTCACCTCCATTATTCCCTCTGTCACCAGCTAGTATGGGTCCTTGCTTTCGGGAACAATGGAAATTTAAATCTAAAACACAGCCTTACAGGGACAAAAAGTTTTACTTGGAAAGTGAGCAGGAAGATAGGGAAATGACTCTGGCTTGAACAGCGGGAGAGCACCTACTGATGCATGGTTCGGATCGCCCAAGCACAAGGGCAGGAGGCCAGCTCTGAGGATCAGCTGAACAGGCATGGTCTCAGTACTAGGGTCTGATCTTGAGAGGAGTTCCCAAACTTAAGGAGGTGATTACATTCCCAAGCAATGACTGTTTCTGTGGTGGTTTCAGTCATGTGAGGATTTGCTTTTCCTTGGACTCAGGTAGCTACCACCTTAGGACAATGGCTGGGGACCTCTAGGCATTGCTCCAAGGAGGAATTATTTATTTACTTTTTTCCAGGATAAAAGTGGCTTTGTCATTCACTGGTGAAACAAAGATCACAGATTGCAGGTATCATAGGACAGTTACCTTCACTCCACAATCGCTTCCATCTCCAGACACAGCAAAGACAAATGGTTCAACTCTAAGACAAAAAACCCTAAAGAGATACCTGTAATGAAACAGCAAGGATGTCTGAAACCAGAAATCTATGTCTGTAGTTGGGTGTGGTGGCACATGCCTGTAACCCCTGTCCTTTGGGAAGCTGAGGCAGGAGGGTTGCAAGTTTTACCCTAGTCCAGGCAACACAGAACCTGCCTCAAAAGAAATACATTGAGAAAGGGCTGAGGGTGTAGCTCAGTGCAAAGGCCCTGAGTTCAAGTCCCAGTAGTACTGCAAAAGGAGAAACAGAATAACCAGTTTCACATCATGGCCAGAATTAATCAGGATCCCTCTATAAAACCAGGAGCTGGAGTAGGTAGGAAGGAGCTTGAAAAGGCTCCTGACATACTGCCTTGTATAACTGTTTCCAGAAAGATGGGCTGAAGGAGACAGGTGGAAAGACTGGCTGCATGAGCAGGGCCAGAGCCAAGTCTCCAGTAGGTGCTTGGCTGTCTCTCCACAACGTGGCTACAGAACAGGGCTGTGAAGCAACCTCTGTAAGACATAGTTGTGACTGGCACTTGGGGGATAGTGGGAGACACTAGCGCACTACTCCATGACTGGAAGATAAGGAAAAATGAGATGCAGAAAGTTTCTCAATTAAAATGACCCTGAGAAAGTCAAGGCCTAAGACCACCTGAGAAAATGTAATTCTTAGAAGGATGAACAACAACAAAAGAAAATCAACAATGCAGGTACAAATTCACTTCCAAGCCAAGTATGGTAGTGTAGGTCTATGATACGAGCACTGGGGAGGCTGAGTCAGGAGGATCACTACAGGTTTGAGGTCAGCTTGAACTACATAGTGAAACCCTGTCTCAAAAAATTAATGAACTTCCAACAAAATCAGCACAGACTGACAGGCTTCAAAATAACCAATACTTTTACACCTACAACAGCAGTGAAAAACATAATACAGAACCCCAGACATACAAGAGTGTAAAATTCATACTTCCCTTGATATAATGTGAAAAAAAAAAATAAAACCCCAGACAATTCATGAGATTAGAAACAGGAAAGAGGAAGAGCCCAGGGGGAGAGCTTGTTGTATGGGTGTGCTCAGAAAAAGACATCATGTTTCATATACAGTCATTTCTCATTCACTTGCTCTGTATTTGTGAATTTACCTACTTGCTAAAATTTATTTATAAACCCAAATCAATACTTGCTGAGCCCTGTGGTCATTTGCAGACATGCACAACAAGGAGGGAAATTTGAGTCACCAGGTTCATATGTCCCTAACTGAGGTCAAACAAGATGACTCTGCTGTCTGGCTTCAGCTCTCATACTATAAATTTCTCTTTTCCCCAATATATTTAGGACCTCTCTCAGGCCCTGGAGAGTGCGGTTCGATCCCCACTCCCACATGGAGCATGAGAACTGCTCTTAAGACAACCTCAACCAGCCAAAAAAAAAAAGAAAAGAAACCAGTATATTTAGGACCACACTTTTAGGGGTTTTTGTTCATTTGTTCTTTGCTTTTTGGTGGTGATTTCACTAGGATGGGCTCCAAGCATAGTGTTGAAGTGTTATCCAGGATACCTAAGTATAGGTTGTAATGTGCCTTACCGGGAAAATGTCCTCAATCAACCAAGGGTTCTTTGGTTCCATTTAGATAGAAATCATGAATTACCAAGTATGGCTATGCTAGCAGCCCTGATGCGATGGGTAGACACCAGATAACACTGAACGCTGTCAGTAAACTCTGCTGTGCTGCTATCTGCTGCTGTTATTCCTCAGGCCTTGGTCTCTGTAGCTCTTTAGAGTTAACAATCTCTAGTGTTTATAGCTCTTTTTTTGAAGAGCAGTGATTGCTCTGTCTATGTTATTCAGGACAAGAACAGATTTACAAGATCTTACAAGTCCACACTACCCAAGCCAAAATAGAACTGAGCAGATCCACAGACCATCTAAAGTGAGGAGTTATTAGAATGAGATCTGTGCTGCAAGACACAGATCATTACACCAGAGGAAGACCTTCTAGGTCAACCAAAAGGAATGTGAGAGGAGTGCTGCTTATATAGCCACAGCAGGCCTGTGATTGGTTCAAATCCAAGCCTACCGATTGGGCTAAATTCAGCCCTTCTGTTCCCAGTCTATTGATTGATTGGTCCAAATTCAATTCTACTGTTTAGTTTAAATTTGAGTGGCTCTGGTCAGGAGAGACATCTTCTGGAGTATGTGTTGGAGTATCCAGAACAGCTGCAGCTGGGATGGTAGCATGTAGATGGAATCTTGAGAAACCTGAGCTGTTGGTTGACAGTTGTCACATCTCTATAAAATAGATAGATAGATAGATAGATAGGAAGAAAGAAAGAAAGAAAGAAAGAAAGAAAGAAAGAAAGAAAGAAAGAAAGAAAGAAAGAAAGAAAAAGAAGGGGCTCAAACCAGGGAATTTTCAGGGAACTTTAATACTTTTTTTTTTTTTTCAGGACTGGGGATTGAACTCAGGCCCTTGCACTTGCCAGGCAAGAGCTTATTCTACTGAGCTATCTCCCCAGCCCCTAATACTTGTTTTAATCATAACTTACACAGAGTTTAGGTTGGGCAAGATAGTAATGGGTCCCCTACCTCCCTGCTCTCTGCCATGTTAGAGGTGATTTCTCCACTCTTCTTCAAGAACTGGCAAGAGCTGGATAGGAACACATCTGACCACTGAGCTATACATCCTGTCTGACTGGTCCAGGGATCAGCCACAAGTAATTTTAGGAGCTGTGGGAGGACACTGAAGGAAATTGTTTCAATCCCTGCTCAGGGGACCATAGTAAGAGAGCAAAAGGTAGCAGTAGGGAGGGGTACCAGAACTGTCACAAGATAGAGGAGAGCCCAGTGCTACTTGTCTGTCTCTAAAACACATATGTGAGTTAAGCTGTCCATTCAAATATGAGTTATAGTGCAGCAGGCAGTAAGATCAATATTAATGAATCAATAATACATATTAAACAAAGCATCATTAAACAATAACACAAGATTATATTGATTGTTTGATGAAAATCCTGTGACCAAAGGCTCATAGAAGCCTAATCCTGGATGTCTCCCAGGAGTGATGGCTCAGTATTCACTGATGCAGTCAGTATTTATGCATCAGTGATTTTATAGAAGGTAACTTCGACACATAATGTCAATCAACTGTTTTTATTTTATGTGGTTTTCCCTATGTGACATTTTAATTAAAAATTATGCATTTAAAAACTTAAACAATAAATTTTCAATGTAATAATTAAGACAATATATTCTACAAACTCTTATTAAAATAATTACTAGGAATTGTATTTGATTATAGCTCAGAGAGTAAATTAAGTTTCAAATTAGAGAAATTCAATTGTTGACTATTAAAAACGTTTTTGTATTCAAAATGTAAAATGGAAACTCAAACTTAAAAGGAAGTTTCACTGAATCATATAAATACTACAATGTTCAATGGTAAAATTTAAAATATTTAACATTTACTTTATTAGAAAAGAGAGGAGTTAAGTGTGAATATGTCCAAGAGATTAGAGAAACTACTACAAGGTAGAAGAATAACCTATTGCTTCAAATGATTAGAGTTATGAAAGTGGGCTGGAGTTTAAAAGTCCTCCAAAAAAAAAAAAAAAAAAAAAAAAAAAAAAAAAAAAAAAAAAAAAAAAAAAAAAAAAAAAAAAAAAAAAAAAAAAAAAAAAAAAAAAAAAAAAAAGAACAAATAAAGAATAATGGTAAGCAGAAACTATGCATAAAAAATTAAATATATATATCGCTTCTCGGCCTTTTGGCTAAGATCAAGTGTAGTATCTGTTCTTATCAGTTTAAAAATTAAATATATATGGTCACAAAATGTGAATAATCTTACTCACTAAAAGTCTCACTTATCAGAATGGATTTTTAAACACACATAGGCTTGTACACACCTTAGAAAAGCAGCCATAGATTATAAAGTCAAACATAAATAGTAAAACACCAGAGAAGAATCATATACAAAGGAATAATTTAAAAGATCAAATACATTAGAACGTGAAGAAATATAGAAAGAAGTCACATGGAGGGGGAAAAAGGCCATAGTCACAAAGCAAAGGAGAGGAAAGACTTCAGTAAGTTTCTTTTTTTTTTCCTTTTGGTACTGGGGATCAAACTCAGGACCTTGCACTTGCCCGGCAGGCACTGAAGCCACTGAGCTATTTGCCTGGCCTCTCTGACAAGTTTCTGAAGAGAAAACAAAACTACATGAGGAAGAGCAACAAGAGAACTGTCCAAGGGAAGTTGCAGCCTGCAAAAAGCCAAGGTGTCAGTGGCCCCAGACTGCAGAAGTAGTTAAGGTCTATGAATGGACCACTCTGAAAATTCAAACATGAAATACCTAGCCATAGGGCATTTCTCCAGGTAGAGGATTACAAAGTACAGAAATGGTATAATTCCCATTATCTGACCTTAGACAGCCCCTCAAACTTCCTGAAAACTTAAAGCAGTGCTCATAATAATAATTGCTGTCAGACATTTGATTAGAATCATCATGACAAAGAAGCAAGAAAAAAAGCTAAGAGTGATGCCAGAGAACAGAGATAACATACAGTGGGGAAAATAAAAGATAATTTACAACTCCAGAGTCACAAGAAACTATTATATCTATAAAACAAGAACAGGTGCTCATTAACAACAACAACAACAAAAGATGCAATTAGAGAAAAAAGAGTGCTTATAGAAAATTTAAAGTGTTCTGGATAAATGTAAAAGAAGGGAGAGTTTTAAAATAAAGTTAGGGAACTCTCCTTTAGAAAGCCAAAAAGAGCATATGAAGAACAGAAAATTCTGAGTACTTTAGCAGTATCCTCTAGCTAATCTGACCTATGTGTAGTATGGAAATTGAAGGAAGTTCTATTTTGCTTGATTGACAGATTGATTACAGCACTGGGGAGAGAAAATTAAATTACAAGGTGGTCCTTGACCAACGAAAACCAGGAGTGCATGATAAATGTGTTCATTTTCTATTCCTGGGGAGACCATTCCATGTTGCTTCCATGTAGTTCCCAAAGGAATCTCTAGAGGGATCCAGCCCCATGAGAGTTGCCTGCAATAGGACCAGCTGTACGCAAGTCCTAGGCTTGGGTTTTCTTTTTCCCTCTTAGACGGTTCCCTGTGTTCTCACCTCTGCTTCCTTAGGCCCATTTCCAAAATAAAGTCTATTTGGATCTCCCTATCACTGGACTCTTCGTCTGTGAAATCAACCAACTATAAATTGAAAATATTGTTTTAAAAATGCATTTTTACTGCCTGTGTTTAGACTCCCCCCCACCCCACGGGGTCTCGCTATGAAGAACAGAAAATTCCGAGTACTGTTCTTGCTTAGACTTACAGTGATCCTCCTATCTCAGCCTCCCCAGGGATGGGATTACAGGTATGTGTCACCATGCCCAGTTCCAGTGGCTGGCTCAGTGAGTCTAGGGTTCTTGGGTCCCTCAAGGCATGAAGTGTTGGAAATCAAACTCAGGTCCCTGGTTTGCCACGCAGGCACGTAGATTGCTAAGCTCTAGACATTTTTTATTGTCTAAGCTTCCCAGCTCTACACATCTTTTTATTGTTATTCCCTAAAGAATACAGTATCACAACTATTTATATAGCATTTACATTATAAGAAGTAACTGAGAGATGATTTAAAGTATATAAGGGGATTGATGATTTCTGGTACCCTCCCAAAAAAATAAAAATTAAAAATTAAGGGGACTGAGCATCTGCCTATGTGGTGATCTGTAGGCAGCAGCCTGTGGTGAGCCCTGAGAACCCACTGGACTTGGGTCCAAAACCTGGAAACTAGCCCAAGAAAAAAGGTTTCCACACTTTTCACTACTTTAAAAAATTCTGTTTTACACTTCTGTGTATGTTTTCTTGTGACCATATGTGAGTTATTCTTTGGAATATGAATCTAAAAGTAGAACTTCTGTGTCTCATCATGCATGTACTTTTAATTTTAGTTGAAATTAGCTAAATATCTTCCTATATAAAAATACTAACTTACCTTGTTGGGAATTTATATTTCCCCATATTCTCTTTAACATTGATATTGGCTGATTTTATTATTTGCTTTTTGTTATGATTTTACTTTTATTGTCTGATTTTATTTTTAGTTGCTATTAATAGTCTCATTTTCTTGTTATTATTTTCATTTGTGTATTTCATACAGGGTCTCAGTACACAGATCAGACACGTGGTGATCCTTCTGTTCTCAGACTCCCCAGTGCTGGGATTACAGGCGTGCACCAGCATGCCCAGTCTCCATTGCTGCCTCAACGTGCCCCAGGGGTGGGGTTGGCAAGGCATGCAGGACCCGGGGTCAAACCTTGGTCCCTGCATTTGCCAAAGCAGGCACTTTGTCCACTGAGCCATCTTGCCAGCCCTTGATTTTATTTGTTGTTGGAGACTCATTTTAACTTTTGAGTATTCCCTGATCCCTGTTAAAATCACGCATTTCTCCACATGTTCTTTGCTTATCGTGTTTTCTGTTATGTAAATTGCTTGTGTACAGCCATTGCCCATGTTCTATGCGTTTTGTCTCTTTGTTAGTGATTTATAGCATTTTTTCATATATTCTAGATACTAATCCTTTTTCTGATGAAAATATTGCAAATATTTTCCCCTTGGTTTTTAATTTTAATTTAATCAAATTTATGTTCCCCTTTATTGTTTATGACTTGGGGTGGTCTTTTTTTTGGGGGGTGGTCTTTTGTTTTGCCTAAGAAAGTCTTCTTTCTAAGAAAATTTGCTGTGATATTTATTCTTTCCTTTCCCGTAGTCTTTTTTTTTTTTTTCCAATTCTTTTATTGTTTAAATTTAACAATGGTTATATTACATATTTTCATCATCGGATCAGTTTAGAT